>JAIUND010001716.1:0-31148 GCA_034699125.1 Gisinianus flammeolus | reverse complement strand
TATATGTACACGTGATAAATTGAATGACATACCAAAAATATTGTTGCCAATCGATTTCCACTTGTCACTCCTCACTCGAACACGATGTTGTGAATGATGACAAATTATTAAATGTAATTAAACTGTTTTTTGTTTGAAAAGACTGGATTTTTCATGAAAGTCTGTATGCATTCACGACATACAATTAAGTCTCTCTATGTATTTTACTCTTTTCTTTCCTTCTTCTTTCCTCCAAAGTCTGCTACACTTTGGAGAGTGCAATGAGTGTGGGCGGAAAAGGAAGTGTCGGAAGAATCCCAAGGATTTACAGTGTGTTCATTTCAATGGAGTGTAGAAGGAAGTTGGGATACAAAGACTATATAACACAAAGACAAAAGGATTTCGAGGCAAATCCTGAAGAGTAAAAACGAATGAAAAGAAAAAGCCGAATGAGCCGAATGAGGATTTTTGTGTTTATAATACATTGGTGAACAAATGACTCACTGTCTTCAGGAAACAGACGGGGGGCGAGTTGAGAAAAGCGAGGAAAGGCGGGATGTTCAAACTGTGCCAAAAGCAACCCAAGTGAAATCAAATCGAGAGGAAATCCACTTCCGGAGGATTTCCAATTTTTAAAATTCTCAATTTGCCCCTCCTATTGCTCAAAATGTGTTTAATAGGCTCTCAGGAGGCTCAAAAAGCCATATTTTCAAAATATAATTTTGCCCCGAAAATGGCGCCGGCGGCCATTTTAACATTTTTTGTGTGAGAGTGGAACGCCGATCGTGGTACAAGTGCATTGTATTCGTACTTGGTCGTGTGCCGACGAGTTTTCTTGCCGACGAGTTGCTCCGCCGACGAGTTTCCCTGCCGACGAGTTTTCTGCCGACGAGTTTAAATTGGCAATTGAAATTTTCTCTCCTTCGTCATTTATTCATAGGGAAATGAAGATGATTTCATTGGGTATTTGCCAACTCGTTTTTTCCCCTTGGTTTTGTTCATCGCCATCGCTCCTGCCATTTCTTCTTCCACACAGGTGAGGACACGAATAAACAAAACAAAACAAATATCCTTGTCCACACTGTGTACACAAAAGGGAGCGGAGCATAAAGAAATATTTCAAAAATCTCAAGGCATGTCCTATTTAATCGTGGTAGTACCAAGGAACCGATTTTTGAATCCCAAACCAATATTTTCATTCCACATTGAAACCCAAAATGTAAACCCAAAATGTAAACCCAAAATTCAAATATATTGAAAATGTTTGATGAATCCGAAAAACCCGAATTTCAGGGTTCTTTTAATTATATGGATATTTGAAAATCTAGTTTCATATTTGGACTCTCCGTAATTTTTAACCCCAGAAACCAAGAAATTCGAACAAAGTTAAAAAACACCAGGGGAAAACCGGGAATTCGGGGGCTTGCATTCGGATTTTACTGATTCCATAATTCCAGAATCGAAGTCCCTGTGATTTTTTACCCCAGAATCCAACAAATGATTGCTCAAAAAACACCGAATTCGGTGTTTAGAATGCGGTTTTGTCTCGGAGTTTGACTTTGGATTCGGATTCCCCGTGATTTTTTAGCTCGGAATCGTCAAAGAATCTCCGCTGCACTCCCTAAGAAACGAGGGAAATATGAACTGACACTTATTTTTGATTTATGTGGTTAAGGAAATTGTGGCGGGACGTTGGACGGGGATTCCGGCTCTTTTGAGTACACAGAGAAAACCGAGCAAGTCTCGCAAGGAGACTCCAGTTCCAATTGCGTATGGATCCTCCGTCTTCTCACTCGCAACTCGATCCTTTTCATGCTGGATGCCTTGGATGAGCATAACTACAATGGCGGGAACACGTCAACCACAACGAACACGACAATCAATTTGTACCCGGAAATCCATCCCGCTAGCTGCAGTAGTTCCCTTCAACCAATCAAGTAATGTACGTACTGACGGACTTTTGTTTATAAGTACATGTGTTTGATAATTTGAAATGTCCCGCGCGACTACTTACATATATTTCACACCCTGTATTTTAAAGGTTGAATCATTTGGCAGTGACGACGAGCATGCACATTCTTGGTCAAATCCTTGTCATTATTTTGCTGCGGACTTCAAACACTCTGACGGTGACACATCTTGTATTCTCTTGTACTTTCAAATCGGATTCGGATTCGGAATCATCAAAATCGGGATTTTCAAAAAACGAATCGACTTCTCCCGCCGACGCCGCGAGCCTTACAACCGTGAGTCACGTGGATGGAGCGTATGGGTCCATGTGTTGGCGGAAGCTGGAGCCCGGCCAGAAAACCACGTGGCTTCTCAGTTCAAATTCGAATAATCGCTCCGAATAATCCAATCCATTGGAACATGTGACGTCCGGCGAAGCACCTTCAGGCATTCACAAGCAGAGCTGTGAATCTCGGACAAATACAGGAACATGCCGGCGAGGAACAACGTGGCCGTGATCCCAATAACGGCCAGACCAAGGCCTAAAAATCCTTCAATCTTCACCGCGCCATAAGTGCAGAACACGGCCAAGACCATGATAACATACTGTGAGGTCGGCATGAGGAAAGTCGCGTAGAGCCCACTAAAAATCACTAGTTGGACTTGGAAGGCCCTGTAAATCCGGACGAGATCCTCCACCCCCAACAATTCCTCCCACTTCCCCGTCCATTCCATTTCCTTTCCGCTTCCTTTTCTGTTCCAGGACGACTCTTTCAATTCTTTGAGGACCCCGATTTTGAAGGCAATGTACGGAATGAATGTGAAGATCCAAAAGAAGGCGTTCCCATGGGACAACCACTCGTAGTACAGCTGGAAGAGGACGAACGGGAGTTTTGCAAGGGGATACAAGGACTGGGGATCCCTTAGAATTGAGGAGAGGAACTCGGGTGCGTGCGGACGAAGGAAAGACAGAAGAGTGACAAAGAGCGTGATCGTGTTGAACCCAAAGAAAACGAAATTGAGGAACAGTTGACAGAATTTCATTATCTTTGGGGAGCCCTTCAGTCCATATTTCCTTTTCATCAGTCTCCTCAGCCTCAAATACTGCGGGATGAACTGAGGGAAAGTCTCCCTCTGCAGGAGGAATTGAATTTGAAATATGGGTGGGAAGAGATAGTAGACGCAGGCGAAACGCATGTAGATTTTCTCGGACTTTGAAGTCTCTGGAGAGATTTGTTTGAATGCAACGAAACACTACAAAATGTAGTAAGAGAACGTGATGAATATATTGAAATACCAGAGCCGGATTCTCTTTGACTTCCGGAGGAGCAATTGAGGTCCTTCACACCTCCTCCCATTTGTCTTTGTCTTTGTTGTAGTAGTCCAAGTGTAGGGATGACTTTGAAGGGTCTCTCCAAACGTGGTGGATTTCTTGATGGACGCCAATACTTGATTTGAAAACAACGTCATTTGTCTCCTATATAGAAATGAGAGTACACACACACAAGTATTTGAAAGAGACAACTCCAGGAAAATGAGAACGTTTTCTGAGGAATTTCAAAGGTGAAATTTAGAGTTCAGACGTTCGGATTTCAACGAATGTCAATTGAGGTCAAAGTCTTTTTCAAATTATATAATTAAGCTCAATTAAAACAAATTGAAATGTCTATTGAATAAGTGAATTTTGATGAAGCTCTATAATTTTCTTAGCATATACATGCGTAAATTCGGGTTGAACAAGGAAAAGCCAGACAGGTCCACATTTAAATATAATTACGGCCGCTCAAACAGTTTTTGAAATATCCTATATAAGAAACTTTGAACTCGATTAAATTATATAGCCGCCACACAGAACAGACAAAACGTTGGGGTTGTTTTTCTGCTGTGGATTTCAACCTCACGCTCAAATTATCATTCCGATTTTAATTTGGTGTATGTAGTTTTGAGAACATTGATTATATATACAGAGGAAATTCAAAGCTCGTCGAAAAGAAATCGTATATATATGTAAAGAACACACGTTCTGTGGGAAATGTGTGTGTGTGGGAATTTCCCAGTGCATGGGAAGAAAATACGGAGTGGGGTTTGATTTGGTATGTAGGTATATATATAAATCGTACATATTAATTTATTCGAGAGTGTGTGGAAGAACTAAATTTATTTTCATCCCCTTTAAAGTATAGGAAAAGCTGTTTTAATACTTTTAATTCCGACATCTCGTTCAACTAATTACGGGTATTAAGTGACCATTAAAATAAGAATATATACACGGAAGGATGCTTCAGAAATGCAAAGTATGTGTGCTATAGTAACAATTTAGCGAATTTCATGCATGTTTTATTATGTACATATATAGTTTCCTAAAATTTTGAAGCACCAATTAAAGACGTTTTTTTTGTTGTGAAAATCATTTTCAAGTGACCACAAAAAAAACAATTACCATTAAAAGAACCCAGCAAAAATTAGAATGTATACTGTCCATTCATATGAAAATGATTTGTTTGACTTTTTTTGGAGTTGGCGCGCGGGCGAGGATGTGATGTCTTTGGAATTTGGAAGCGTAACCAAGGTAAAAGCTTTTCTTAGCCCCAAAAAGTTCTCGTGCATTCAAATATATAGTTAACCAGTTTAACTACATATAAATGAGCCTTTTAAAAGGGTACTGCCCTCCCACCTATAGGAATCCACTTTAACTATGTTGCGTCACTCAACATCATTTCGACATGGCAAGAGCAACGGAATACTTAATGTGTCCCAAGTGCGTTGAAGCATAACGTATAATTAAGTTTAATGGTATATGAGGTTCTCCGCCAGAAAAGGGACCACTTAAGCAAAACCACTTTTCGGCATATTTATGGACAACAGAACATGGAGAATATTTTAGGACAAGTTTAAACCATATTTTTACTGACCAAAAGTAATTTAAAATCGTCGTTAAACTTCTCCAAAAATTCTAAATTAAAGTAAACCGATGATTCGTGTAATTTAAATTCAATTACAATCATTGAGAAACTTATTCACGCGCCAAACAGCTAAGAATATTCAAGTCGCTATAACTCAGAATCTATAGTATAGCTCAAGTGGCCCCTTTTCTTATACGGTCCACATATTATATCTGTAGGTATAGAAGTGTACATATACATATATATAAATTAGGTTCGCGGAAAATTGGGGCACAGGTGCTTTGAATTTTTGATGACGATTTTGTGACGAGTGACGCCTCCGTGTCCGCACTTAATTAAATGGGAAATAATACATAACATCTCAGTGTCTTTTGTCTTTCATATATAACATTGCTGCGGAGTTCCGAGTTCCAGTTTTTGAGTGTGTGTATATATATATAATAAAAGCGGAGACGGAGAAAAGGCGAGCCCGAGCAAATATTTGCACCACAGGCACACATTTCCACAGGAAAACCTTTGACAGAGCTGTATTTCCCGCAGAGCCAATAGAATATCTCCACACACTTTATCTCATTTTCACACACAGTTGGGTGAGTTTCATTCAATTTGTGTTACCGGATTCTCCGTCCGTCTTTGTTAAATTTGTGGGGGGGAGTGAAACGTGAAACGACCAAATTTGGTATATATATACATATAAAGAAAAAAAAGAAAAGCAAATTGTATGGAAACGGTTCGAAAAGTGTGTGGACTTTGTGTGTATATATATATTGTGTGATGGAAAAAATTCAATTTATTTCTTCCCATTAAAAATTTAAATGGCCACGAGTCGAATACAAAATATATGGTGAACAAACATTAAATCCTTGGAAAAATAGATAATCCACGCCCATTTACTCATAAAGTGTACACAGTGTTCCTTGACTCTTTTAATTAAGTCCCGCTCTAACAATACTTTGAAGTTGGTCTGTTGGTGGAGTTTTGTGGATACGTCACACACATGTTTGATATAAAATATTTGGTTTTACTTTTGTCACACTTCGACATTCAACTTTTGACTTTCCCTGCTCTGCTCTTTTCTCTCTGCTTGGATTTTGAGTTTTGACTTTTTGATTTCCACATTATTGTCACAGAGCTCATTCGAAACAGGAGGAAAGAACGCTATATATATAAGATACGGTGAAACGGGAACAAAAAAAATGCTGACGCGATTCGATCTGCGATGGAATTTCCGTGCCATTTGGCTCATTGCAAAGTTGGGGCTCATCCCTGCGGATTTTGATGAGGTCGCATGGTATGGTATCTCAAGACTCTTCTGCGGACTCATCCGTTCCTCGCTGACGACGGGTGCTCGTCAAATCCTGGGAACTCGTGAGCATCGCCCAGTGCGTCTTCATGACGATCGGGACGGCTACGGAAAGTTTGTTTTCCGCCCAAGTGCTCGAGTTCTTTATTCTCCCGTATCTCGTCATCAACATCAGCGTTTGCTCCATCATCGTCGGCTACTTTCAGACCGTCTGTCTCTGGCAAGGAAACCTCCACGCTGTCCTCTACAACAAAATCAACGAGATGAGCCCCAACATTTTCCAACTTTTCCCCTGTGCAACAGACAGTGGTCTCAAATAAAAAAAAAATACCCTCACAAATAAATGCGACAAATTTTTCAATCGGCGTCGAAGCACAGCACAATTCCTTTCATTTGATTGGATCGAGAAATTATTATTTTTTAGTTCGAACGTGGCATCGTAAAAACGGTGCAATGTTTATACTTTTGGAGCTGAAAATCGGTAAAAAGTTGGAATTTCCAAGATTTTTTGCATTCAGCATTGAGGAAATTTCTTTTGATCCACTTTTTAGTGTGTCTCGCCAGGGGATTTTTAGAAAAATAATTTCTGACTGACTCTGACAATGACAACTCTGACAATTATATTTTCATTTTCATCTTTATATAACATTTTCCCACAAAGTTTTTTGAATTTTTGTATTTTTTGACTGTGGTCTCTAATACAACCTCTCAATACATTTTATATCTATACAATTTATAGACAACTTAGAGTCATTAGCCGCGGGATCTCAAAATTCTCAAGGAAATCGGACCACGTTGGAGCTGATACTCTGTTATTGGCCCTTCGTCATGTACTCGGTCGTCTTTCTCCGTCCCGCCCTCTACCTCGTCTCCATGGACATGCCCAGCCTTTTCATCTCGGTCGTCCCACCCCCACTCCGAACTGTCTGGACCATCGGACCCACCCTCGCCCTCGACATGCTCTTCCTCTTTGTCACGGCCCAGTGGGTCACCTACGTCGTCTTCATCCTCCTCTCCTTCACCTTGACGGGCACGGAGTGGACCACGACCGTCATCGCCCGAGTCACGAGGGCAGAGCCAAAGGAGGCGGAGCATGAGCATGAGAATGAGAATGAAGAGCGAGTGCGAATGCAAGTGCGAGAGGAGGCGGAGCTTAAGGTTGTTGTGGTGAGGCCGAGTCCGATCAAGGAGTTCCAAGGATTTCTGGCCACTCTGCGGGATCTCGAGCTCTTCCTCAAATACTGCAATTTGGTGTGTGCGCCGGTGCTCTACCTTGCCAAACTTGCGTGTCTCATCCTCTGCGTCTTTGGCGGCTTCATGGCGATTCGTCTATCCGGCTCACACCCATTCATGGCCGCCCTCTACGGCGCCCTCTTCCTCGACGCAGGTTCCATCTACATTGCCATCTTCTGGATGGTCTACGGCGTGGGCGAGCAGATCGAGGAGCTCGTCCGGGTTCTACGGGTCGCCGCGGGAGCGCTGGGAACGGAGAGTGAGCGGAAGTATGCGGTGCTGGTGCTGGAGTCGGTGCCTGACATGGGAGTGAAAGTGGGCGGATTCTACAGGGTCGAACGGGAGTCCGTCCCGAATTTCGTCGACTTTGTCTTTGGACAAATCGTGGACCTCCTCATTTCCTTCTAAAAATCCTTTACATCTCTCAAAATGGGGCATCAGCACACGTAATACACACTATATTACACACGGAAAAATGAGAGCGTGAGCTCCATTATTGTACATATACCCTCAATGTATTGGATAAATATATAGATGATTGTATAAATCATGCACATATATAATAAGTCACAATTCCTTAACTCAAAGAAGAATTTCTTAAGCTTTATAACTCTAAACCACATATTATTGTATTTTCATGAGCGGTGTTTCGGATTTAGGATAAAATGAAACAATTTATTAATTCCAAATTAATTAAATATAAGAAAATATAAAAGTTATTATTTTCCCCCTATAATAAAATGCAATGTAGTAGTAGTAAAATATGAAGTATAAATTTTCCTTAATTCTTTCACTTTGAAAGAATATTCAAGTCAATGACTTATAATAGATTAGGAAAATATATTATTCAAGAAACTATAAGTTTAGTTGACCTCAAATGAGAGGTCATAAAATATCATTTACTTAGGATGTATGTACACACACATTAATGCCCATTCCATAAGTAAAGTATTTGAATTTTCTACATAGGTAAAATATCATTAGGATTTTACCTTTAAGTAAAATTAATCATTTAAATAAATAATTAATCCCTTGTCAATCATGCAAGGGAAATTCCTTATCAATATAAACGGGCGTTCAACTCTGAACTCTCGAACCCAAGAAGAAATCATCCGATGTTCTTTGACCAATCAACAAGAGCCAACTCACCTGGATCATTTCCCCCTTTAAGAAAATGATCCTTCTCGATGAAAATGCTTCCCAAGATTTTCATCACTTCAAGATCTACTCTTGTCTTGTATGGTCCGAATTTCCTTCTCTTGGAAATCTCGAATAAGTCTCAATTGACCCCGGTCAATCTACCTATATTTTCTACGAGAAATATAATAATAAGTAAAAGCCTAGTGTAGTGTAATAGTTAAGGAAAGAGGCGAGAACTCAACAATAAATGAATTAAGAAAATCAAGTATTGATTCATTTCTCGTCCTAAGAATTTTCATTTATACAATCATCGTGAATCCCATACCACATTAAATGAAGTTGATCATTCTCCGTTATTATCCTCTGAAATTTCCTACTATATTTATCTAGCAAATTAAGTGTGTGACTATGTTCATCCCAGAAATTCTTGAACACATTTAATTTCCTTTGTTTCCATCATCATCATAAATAATCCAATATTATTTAATAGCCTATATGAAACAAGCGGACTGATTTCCAAAAATTAAATTGAACAATTACTCCAGCAGCCGGCAGCACAAATTCCATTTCATGCTTCCCTTGTCCACTCCACATGCAATGTCATCATCACGGACGGACTTAAAATTCCTTTAAAACCAAAATCCAAACATATTCAAACAAAAAACGAATCAATCCACAATCCACACCAATGCGGATGAATGTAAATCTCAACCAATCCAACCAAATCCAAACAATGGATGTTTGGATTGGTGTGGATTTGTTCATATTTTCGTGGATTGGTCAACATTTGCTTGGATTGATCTGGATTGATTCAATTTTTGTGTGGATTGGTCGTAATTTGTAAGGATTGGCTCGCTTTTTGTGCGGGTTGGTCCCATTCTTTGGTGATTTGTCTATGGATTGGTTTGGATTGGATTGATTCGGATTGGGTTTTAGCATGACCCCAATTGTGCCCTTTGTAGAAACTAGAAACGTACAAAATGTGCCCTTTTTTGAAAAATTGCATATAAAATATGCCAATTTTTTATCTCCGACTTTGCTACATCAAATTTTTTTGACGTCGACCTCCAGCGGACCCCTTGTCAGGTTGTAACAGATTTTTGCTGACCCCTCCCCTCTTCTACCTCAGTCAGTTTGTGGACAGCCCCTAAAGAGCTCATTACGACAAAAAAAAAGACCTTTTTTCTGTCCCAACTCATTTATTTCAAGTTGCAATTTCCATTGCCACACAGTTACAGTTGCCATTCCAAATCTCAATTACTCCCGTTTTGCCCAAAGGCATTGTTATTCAATTGAAATTGAAATTGAACTCAAGGGGGAATTGAAATTTCCCTTGAGAACTCATATATATTCTCCTTTTGTATAGTGTTGTCATTAATCTCAAGGGGTTTTCAAACCCCTTTTCATTTGGATTTATATTTGGGTCAATGCAATTTTTCATTTCCATGTCAAGACAAGGAGAAAAATACGTAGACTATCTCGATACACAATTCCCAACCACAGCGGACGCTGGCAACCTTCTTCTTCAGTGCAGAAGAAGAGAACCGAAGCTTAATTATAGATCCATCATGTTGAATCCGTTAAAAGTTCCATCCGAAGTCGTAGCTCTACTCATTTCACAACTGATAACATCAATCATGAGTTTGATGGACGGAGAGGACCCGCCCACATTTCGACCAGTAGAAGATTTAGATTTAGAGCAAGTACAAAATCCAGTGAGTGGGCGGGCTCTGTCCAGCTGTTGGATCCTCCTCCGACAGCTGGAAAAATCCAGCGTCCATGACTTGGACGTGCTACTGTCCACTTCCCTCGTCTCCTCTCATTCTCATTTCCTCCGGAGCAGTCCGATCCTCATCGATCATTAGGGTCAGCTGGTCCAACAAGTGCGGTGGAAAGGGGTGAACGTGATTTTGCAGATGAAACATACCAAATGCTACATTTCCATGCGCATCCTCACCTCCATCAAAACCAAGCCAAGAATACGGGTTAGTGGCAATTCGGAAGTGGTCAGGATTCTTCAGTATTCCTTTACGTACACGAGAAGAGTGGTCCATCTCCATCCGGAACTCACCATTTTCCTCCTCCCACGTCATTCTAAAGCATCCGGACCAAGCGGCAAATCCACAAAAAGCCAATCCAAATCCGACTCTATTCGAATTCGAATTCAAAGGGAGTACGCAAATGCTCTTTCGGATTTGGTTCGATTTCCCGGAGACTTTTCCCCCATTTTCCTGATGCTCCTGGACAAGGTCAAAGTTTTCCAGCAGCGCGGGAAAAATGTCAATATGGAATCCCTACAAATTCAAACTCAAACTCCACCAACGTTCCTCATTCAAGAAAGTTGGTACTTTTGCCTCAAATGTTTGTCCACGCCCATTCAAACTCGTTTCTCGAGCGCTCGTCGTGGTGGGGAACCTTCAAATGATGATGAAGAAAATAAAAAAAATGTCGAGATCACCGCCTTTCCTTGTTACCCGGAAAGGATGGCCGCCTACGAAAAATCGGCGGCGGGAAGTTTGCGGCCCTTGCTCGTCATCTGGCCCGCAGAATTCAACACGGTGCGTTTCACTCCATCAGGCCACGTGATAGAGTCTAGTTCCTTTGGGCGGCTACAACCGACCAATCTCCTCAATTCCACGGTCAATTTCCTCTTGAGAGGTCTGAATATAACGATTGTGAGGTCAACTTGGGCATCCGCGACTAAAGCCATTCAACTGTCCGTGTATCTGGCTGCTCCGGGTGTCACTAATAGAGATTTTGTGGAGGAGGAGGCGGCCGTTTTCCCGGTGGGAGAAAAGACGTGGAAATTCATCACAGCGGATAGAGTTCGTCAATTGAAGACGTCCTTTGAAATCTATACGGAGCCCTTTGACCTCACCGTCTGGCTCTTTCTCCTCACGACCGCCATTCTTACTCTATTTTATCATGGAATGAACCTTAGATTTAAAATCCGTTTGAATCTCCTTGGCCAAGGGATTTTCTGGCTCTATGGGATTTTACTCGAGCAAGACCACCCACCGAATTTCAACTCATCCCGTCAAAATCCCGCCTCCATCAATTCTAAGGGATACCAAAGGGGATTTAGGATTCTCCTAGTATGTTGGCTGGCAGGCGGATGTCTCCTTGGGAATATGTACAAGAGCGTACTCAAGTCCGACTACACTTTGAATTACCCCTTTCAAACAGAGTGGAGATTCCTTGACCACATCCTCAAGGACCACCACTCGTCGCCCTCATCAGAAACTGAACAGCCGAATTCACTTCGGACATTCACTCCCCGAATCTTCTTTACAGACCCAGACGATGCCGAGTTCGAGCGGGCGCAGAGAGCCGGAAATGTCACGAGAGAGGTTTTGGGGTTCCAAATCTCCGCTTCTTTTTACCTCACCCGCTCCAGCCCCATCCAGCTCTCTCATTTCGAGAACTTAAAGCGACTCGGGCAACCTTGCTGGATCGATTGCCCTCGTTTACGAAACGTGTCCTGGGCGGACTCAACGTGTCAAAATGTGGACTTTTGCAAAGTATTCTTAAGGCAACTCCTCATTGCCAATCACACCAGACTTGTGTATTCCGCACAGGAAAATCTACCAAAACTCATTCGAAGCAGGATGACCGAGCCCAAAACGATATTCCTCACGCCCGTGGAGGACTTTGAATTCCATTGGAATCTGTTCAAGCAGGAGATGAAGGGAGATGACATCAATGGCGGAATAATGAATAAAGATGGAATCAAGTTTTCTCATAACCGGAAAGTGCTGGACTCGAGTGATGCTTGTACAACGAGTAAGAACTTTCGGGTCCTGGATGGATTGGAAAAAGAGCGACCATTCCAGTTGAGCCGGAGGCTTCGGATCCTTCTCACTTCTGGGGTTTATGAGCTTTGGCGCCGATGGGATCAAATCCGGTTCACAGCCCCCGAGAAGAAATTCTAAAGGGGTTTTATGGAGGAAGACTCCGTTGGATTCAAAAAACTTTCCTTTGAAGAGTCGGACATTCATCTGGTTTTCTATGCCTGAGGTTTCCTCCTTCTTCTATCTGGCGTCTGGTTCCTTTGGGAAATTCTCGTACGGAAGAAAACCAAGGGAACTACCACAGCTATAAATTCTAACCCCAACTCACAAAACAAAGAATCTTTAAAGGTTGTGCCTAATTAATTTAACTACTGCTCCGTCACATGTTTTGTCATCAACCGCGGATTTCGTGTGGGAAAATTGCCTGGATTTGGTCCATCATCAAATGAAAAGGAATTCTTTTCAACCGCCCTGTTTGGATTGAATGACTGTTTGAATTCATTTTCTATACATAGGTTATAAAATTATATGAGATCCTCCGCCAGAAAACCCACCATATACGTAAATTCACTTTTTTGTATATATATTGGTGGACAAAACAGAACGTGGAGAAGCAGTTAAGACAAGTTTAAACCTTTTTTAATGATAAAAAGTTATTTAAAATCGTCGTTAAACTTCTCCAAAAATTCTAAATGAAAGTATAAACCGATGATTTGTGCAATGTGAATTCAAATAAAATCATTGAGAAACTTATTTACGCGCCAAACAGCCGAAAATATTCAAGCCGCTATAACTCAGAATCTAGAAACACGCACTTATATGGTGGCTTTTCTTAACGGCTTCCTCATATACATGATTTTTCAAAAGGTATACACATTTCATGGTATATAAATTGGAAAGAACGAATTTCATGTTATATTCCACACATTTTACACAAGGCACAAAAATAAAAATGACGATTTGATTTTGACTTGTTTTAATGCACACCCACACATTAAAAGGAAACAATTTAAATTCAAGTTCAGCCCAAATTATATTAATGTTATATTAATGAAAAATTGTGTTCGAATGATTATAATAATATAGTAATATTATGTAAATCTTTTGATCCCATTCAAATTCAAACTTGCTCTTGTTGTTTTTGTTGTTGTTGTTGCCGCGGTTCAGGTTTTTCTTGTGGAATTCCATGAAGGAATTTGACCGAGACAACGATGAAAAAAAGATCCAAACCAATCCGAACAAGAACGTGGGCGATGGTCCACGCTGGGAAACCAGGGACCAATTGTCCAAAGCTCATCAATCGATTGCACAACCACAACAGCTGGATGATGATCCACAAGCCAATCAAACCACCATTTCCCTGTGTATTTGTGTAATTGTATAATATAAAATAAAACACACTCGATCATGACTTTAATTGTTGTTGTTGTTGTTGTTGTAATTAATTGTAATTGACACATGATCAAAATCAAATAGGATTTGAATGTCAATTTACCTTTATTACGCCGTGAAGAGCAACGGCAGTCGGCAAAATGCAGAAGAGACTCAAACCAGCTACAATTCCAACAACATCACCTTCCGTCACTAATATATACAAAAAATACAAAACCAAATGAGTTTTTAAATCTTATAAGAATCACAACAATAAATTGAAATGCCTTTTCATATATTATATATCAAATACATTTTAGGCTCATTCGCAATCCCAATTGGATATCAATCATGGCAAGAGCGTCCGGGTCAAGCGTCCAATTCATGAAGACGGAAATCAGACAGATTAGGAAGAACATCATCGAAATCCCCTATATATATACATATACAAATCGTGATGTGAAACGATCAATTAGAATTAAACAAAATTTGAATAAAAAAGATGATGATACGATGGATTTTAATATATAGGTATTATTATTTGTGTGTGTGAACCATGTTGAAGAGGATGCCAACGAGTGTCAAAGATCTCCAGAGCCCTTGAAGAGATTTAATCTCCAATAAACTTTGTTTTTCGACGTCCATATTAAATCCGATATTTAAAGTCAAAGTCGCGATTCTGAAAACATATATTGTATATGTATATACAGCAACAAAGTTTTCCTTACTATATTTATCTTTATATAACTTTTGAGTATGCTACATTTATTAGTCATATATAATTATGGGTATAAATTACATGTCATCAAAGCACAATCAAATCCTGGCCCGAATAATTATGATGATGATGAAATAACCTTGTATATATTATAAATTCACAATTCGTTTTCACAATAATATACTTTTTGATATTTTCGATATAGGATAGGATATTAACACAATAGGAAGGCTCAAAATTGTCGACTTACCTTCGTTTAGTGACTAATTCAGTTCAAATAACAAATTGCAGCTGGGAAGTTAATTCGTGTGTATAAGTTTTAAATTTCTGAATGTGGAAGATTGGGATTTTTTTCCGTCTTTTGTTTTACAATTCCAAATCAAGACTTTTGAGCGCGACTGCGGGAGATTTTTCCTTGCCTTTCTCTCCAAAATTTACTACTATTTATATATATATATATGAGTGACTCCGCCAGAAAATGGGTAAGATGAGCAAAACCACTTTTTTACATATTTATGGACAACAGAACATGGAGAATATTTTAGGACAAGTTTAAACCATTTTTACTGACCAAAAGTATTTTAAAATCGTCGTTAAACTTCTCCGGAAATTCTAAATTAAAGTAAACCGATGATTTGTGGGATTTAAATTCAATTACAATCATTGAGAAACGTATTTACGCGCCAACCAGCCGACAATATTCAAGGCGCTAAAACTCTAAAACTAGGTATGCTCATCTTACCCCTTTTCTTACGGTCTCACTCATATATATATTACACACAGATTTGCATCGGCAAAATGTACATTTGAAAATTAAATTGTGATAATTAAATTCAAAACAATTCAGAAATAAAGGCGCAATTAAAGTGAAATATAGTTAAGCAATAATTTAAAATAACTTTGAAAAAATCTAAATAATAGGGAACTTGCGGAAGTCTAATTCAAAAAAAAAAAAAAAAATGTCTCTGGTCTGGGGCTATAGCAGGAAATACCTGGGGACATGTTGTTGTGCGCGATTCGGCCCAAATGTTTTTTGTATACTCTCTTCGTGAATATAAACAACTTTTCTATTACCACTTTGCGAGTGATCGCCTTGACTGACCTCTGGAGGTCATCAAAGTTCAAGAATAAAGTTGGTCCTACAGCGTTGAGTAAAGGCTTAAAAAATCCAGAATTGCATGCTGATCAAACTTTGTTAAGTGACTTGACCTAAATTCTCACCTGTTTGACCTACAGAGGTCAACAAAGTTTGAAATAGGTTAAAACACAAAGTTGGCGCCACAAATGTCAAACAAATCACGAAGAAACGTCTATCCAATAGACTTCCGCAAGTTTCCTAATAATTAATATTAAATTATAGTTGATGTTTCTCAGGTGCAAATTACTGCGGATATGAAATTCTAAAGGACTCGATAATATGAAGTTGGGCTAAAACTATCATTAAATTAATTCTATCATCATACCAGTCAAATAATTACTAATTAATTTCAATGAACCCAATTCAATATTTTAAATAGATTTACCCTGGTCACCAAACAGGCCGGAAATGACCCAGTTTCACGCGTGAAACTGGGTCATTTCCTGGGTAAATTTTTACCCGGGATTACGCCGGATCCTGCGTATTCCTGGGTGTGTGGGACGCCGGAAATAACGCCTTATTTCGGCCTTGGTACTGGGGAAATGACCCCTATTTCCAGGGTGGATTTTACGTTGGATTATGCCGGAAATGAGGTCAATTTGTACCTGAGATTACCCAGGAAATGGCTATGCAGGATGACGCGGGATTTTTTTTATGCAGGATGACGTGGGATTTTTTTTATGCAGGATGACGCGGGATATATATTAGGTAGGATGACGCGGGAAATGAAATGAAATAATACCAGTTTTGGGTGATTTTTGTACACATATATATAGTTTTTCTAAAAACAATACAAATATTGTTCACTTATTTCATAAAGTCATAGAGATGTGTCTTATTCATAATTACAATCATCAATCATAGAAATGTTTAATAATACATACGTTTCCCCATTTATATTGTGTATATAAATATATATAATATAGCAAAGGCATGTAGGCGTCATTAGACTTTTGATAATAATAAATACGTATTTTTGTTTTTTTAAAAACAGCATTAAAAAAATTGGGACTGCAATTCAAACATAGCAGTCCCCATATATTTTGTTTATAAAAAAATATTACAACTAACATTGATGATGTATATTTGAATACAAAACAGCGATAAATATTTATAATTTAATTAGAAATTGAAACTGGCTCGTTCTCGCTCTTCCTCTGAGTCCAGGCCATAGTAAAAAACCCTTTTCTTCAATAAGGGAAACATCCGCTTCGTAATTTTCCATTCTCGTCATCATCTTCCTCCATCTTCACTGGATCCACATTTTGGTCCTTGTTCAATTCTGGTGGAGGTTCTAAAAGTTGACGATCCTCTTTGATATCTTGGCCCTCTTCCTCCTCCATTGTCCGCTCCTCGGGGATGATGCTATCATCCGGGTCAAAATCTCCAAGACGGGCGGTAGGAATGAGCTGACTACCTCCAGTAGACAGGTCGGACTGACTATCGTTGCTAAAAGAAAGGGAGAGAAAATTGCGAATTAAATACAATTTCAAATATTAATTGAGACTTTCGTGAGAGAAAGTCTCAATTATGAAGAGGAAAAATGGAGAGAGACAAGATCTAGAATTACGTACATATCTAAATGGTGATTGGGACTTTTATGAGAGAAAATAATAAATATAAAAAGAAAAAACTAACCCCGCTTCGCCGAGAATCCGTTTCTTTGAATCCTGGAACCAATTAACAACAATCTGTTTAGTATTTCGGTATAAAGCTGTTGGGCTCTCTACAATTTTCTTGATGGCCAACCGCTCAGCTGGTGTTCCACTTGTCAATTGTTCGGTCATGTGAGTGGGCTGACGGAGTGTCCATTTCTTTTGTCCAAAGGCTACCTGAATGGCATCTAAACACATGGAGAGAGAAATAATGTCATCTATCTTATTTTTTCATTTGTAAAATCCTGTTGTTTAAAATGCAACAAATATAACAAGTACGTATGGGTATTTACCAAAAATCGCTATCATTAGATGTTTGTTTTGGATAGATTGTTTTCCGGCTGGGATTTTTCTAGCTATATCGGTCCAACAATAATTTTGGGCTAATTGAGTTGTCATGGCATACTTTAGCAGTGTCCTTGTTTCTTTTTTGTAGTCAGTTGTGTACCAGATTTGCCGGTACAGTTGGTCCGCCTGTTTAAAGGGAATTAAAGCAAAAGAAATCATTTCTTTTAAAATTCATTATACACAGAGCGGTAGAGTGTCTTTTACAATTTAATAAAGTTCTTCACTTACCAGCCGTGATAGGGATCCTTCCCAGGTCAACTCATGGGTGAGAGACGCTTCTAATGCATCGAACTCTGTCACTGTTTGAAGGGGGAACGGTATGATGGGTCCTCGCTCAATATCCTCACTGCGGGTGCTCATCTGATTGCACATCCTGTTGACCAAGACGACTAATTTCTCTATTGTAGTTTGGTTGTAAACAGCCAAACTATGTATTTGTTGTCGGGATTCTCCTGCAGAAAAACAAAATACATATATAGTGACATTTTTGTAAGAAAAATCTCACAGCACAATATCCACATAAATTATTATATCTAAGACAATTTTTTTATTTTGAAACATACCATCGCCACCATCGCCTCTGGTCATTTGAGTTTGAATAGTATCTTCGTCCGAGTAGATTTCTTGGTAACGGGATTTCGGTTTTGGCTCTATTATAAAAAACAGACAGAGCAGCCCGTTATTTGGTTGATGTTGACCTCTCCAAAGGTCACATTCAAATTTCGATTTTGGCTCCATTTTAGTTTTTTTAAATAATTTCAATCTATTTTAGGCGACCCGTGTTTTTTTGTTTTTTGAAATTCTCACCAGTTTTTGAATGATCATTTTTTTAAATTTTCATGTTTAATGAATTTTTCAGTTTTTTTCCAAAACGAAAATCAGTGTAACTTTTGAACGCATAATGCGATTTTGATGAGATAAAAAGGAAAATGGCTGAAAAACATTGCGATTTTTGACTGAATACTAACCAAAGGTCAGAGGTCAAAGTTCAGCGGTCAATCTTGTGTGTAAAATGGAAGGGTTTTGAAGCCGTTAGGAAACACATTTAAAAACTTCTTTTGCCGCCATTTTATTTACCTTTACAAATTTCATTCTATTTTAGCAGTCACGTGTATTTTGGTTTTCTCAAATTGTTTTTGAATGATCATATTTTGGATTTTTTTAGTTTTTTTCTTCAAAAATTCCTTTATTTTTACAACAAAATGCAACTAGGACATTAAAGAGGTGTGTGAATTTGTCAGAGCGTTAAATTACTGTATTCAATCTTCAAAATGGGCGCCTTTTATAGCCACAAAGTGTCTCAGCCTTGTTTTGATGTCCAAAAAACATCAATTCTTCATAAAATCACAATTCAAAAACTGGCGATACATGTATCCCCTTAAATGAATTGAAATTTGTTTCAAGAAAGAAAATGGCGCTAAAATTCAAACTTAAATGTATATTTAACATGTCTCAACTTTGACCCCACGTGACCCCAAGATCAATGACCTCTGACCTCTTGCAAAATGTTTCTGATAAAAACTTGCTACTTTTGGCTGTGTATCTCTTTTTGTTTCATCAAAATCGGTAAACAGGTTCAAAAGTTACATCGATTTTCGTTTTGAAAAACAAACAGAACATTTTGCTTCAATATGCTCCTTGCGCCAAATCATTTAAAACATGAAACACACCTTTGCTCCCACAATTCCTTCGGCAGAAATGTAGAAGACAAGTCCATTATTGTACAGTATTAATCCCGTTTGGGAGCAATGGTGTGTTCCATGTTTTTTCAAGTGGGCCCAAAACGCCTATGCTATCCCAAAAGGGCCTTTGGATGCATCTTTGATTATTTTTGGGAATAGACACTACATTCCTTTTTCTTGGAGCCATTCGAATCGGATCATTTCATATGAACCAGCTTTATACTGACCCTCTGGAGGAAATTTGGCTACGGCATAGCCCATCATTTTCTTGGTTCGAGCCATCCTGAATTTTTTTCAATATTTACAACAACAAAATTTGTTATCATTGTTTACTTTCTAAACTACTTTCTCACACTTTACAGTGTAAATAACTAAGGGACTTTTTTATAAGGTATAAAGTCACTTTCTCGTGCATTATATATAGGTACTTTTCTGTACATATTTACATATTTTATGGTTTTATTTGTTATGCAGTAGGGGTATAGCTACGAATTCGAATAGCGAATGCGAAGAGGGGTAGAAAAGCCATTTTATTTTTTATTTTTTCTGTAGAATATTTTAGTTCACTCATGGCAGATATATTGATTTGATAAATTCCCAACACAGAGGAATGTACTGGGTACGCAAAATAATCTTGTCTGTGTAGGTATTCTTTACCAACTACACCTACTTTCTCCCCGATTTTAATTATATTTAAAACTTTGATTATTTAATCTTCTGTGGTCACTACAGTATTATCTGGTTGAATGACTTCTTCTTTCATCTGGGTCTGTCTCTTTGATGGCTTTCTAATTCTGATTGAGAAATTTTTCACCTGAAGCTGTAGGAACTGCTCAATTTCTACACCATCATCTGTTTCCGCAATTAGTCCATGATGATGAGGCTGAGAGAGAATTGGATATTTTTTTATTTCTTTTCGTTATGTTTTTCATCTCTTCTTTTATTCTGTCGACTATTTCTGTCAGGGGGGTTTTGAAGCCTCTCACTTTCCGCTTTATTAATTGTAAAGCATTTTCAAATTGGAATGCTGAGAAGTTGTTTACCACACCGAATTTTTCGCAGTCTCCTTCAAGATAGAATTCGTCAAAAAAACAGCTTCCCTCCTCCTCGGATTTCACTGGGGAATCATTGTTGTTGACATTACTCCTATCAGTGGAATGAATTGAACTTTCATCCGCCTGTTCATCAATCTGCATTTCATCGACAGATTCCCCGTCCGAATTCTCACTGTCCATTCTCTCATTTTCTTGGGTATTTATATTATTAATTCTGCGGCTGTGGGACAGTTGTTTAAAGCTAGCCAAATCCTTCTTGATTATATAGTTGAGTCTTTTTCTTTCGTTTCTAATCTCTCTTCTGTCCATCTTTGTTGGTTTTTATTTGTTTTAAATAAAGGGGAATGTAGTTTTAGATTTAAAAATGCCTATACTTTTAGTTTTTTTGTTTGTTGAAAGTAAAGGCAAGTTTTTTCTTATAAGAACTTCCCTTTATATTTCCTTATTATTTAAAAGTGAAGCTTTTTTTTAGGGGTTGGGGTATGATATGTAAAATAACCTAATAATACGGACTAGTAAAACAAATCAAGGATTATTTACTTTGTGATTTGAAACCTAGAGTCGTCTTGTTTTTTAGTTTGAAGCTGCTGCTGACCAGGGACTCTGTGGTTGCATGTGATAAATGAATAAAGTATCAGCATAAAACGTGTATTAGGTTATTTTGCTCGCTATTCATGTGCAAGATATCAATCATAATTTTACATATTTAGACAAAACTAAATAATTCTTACCTTGCTTTGAACCAATTTTTTTTTCTTGTGCAATATTAAGATTTATTTCTCACAAAAAATCTGAATAATATTTAAAGTCGTTTTTCCACCGTCTTTAAGCTTGCAATAGAGTACTTAAAAGCGAGCTGCGACTTTGCAATCTCACTTGTTAAACTATCTAAGTGAGATAAAGTTTGCTCTCCAAGAAAATGTAGTAAATGCTGAAATCTAAAAAGAACAATAGTGTTTGGAAAACAAAAATAAAATTTAAAAGTAAATTGAGATTTACTTTTTAATTTCTTTTCAACTAAATAATTATAATGGCTACTCCTAAATACAATGATAGAAGTCTCGTCATGCAAACCATGGTAGAGTTCACCATGGATACAGAGATCCACACAAAATTGTGGGGTAAGTAATTTATTATAATATAACTATTGTGTGTTCTAGATAAAATTTGGAATTTTTTTGCCTATATACTTATTTAAATTTCCTTTGTTTTTTATAGATCAAAATGTTAATGATGATCTTGTAGCCAAAGCCATTGATGAATTAAATCCCGATCTTATGCAGCTTCATTATGGACGGCTCTTAAAAGAATGTAGTGTGAGTGAGTTTGGCCTCCTATTTAATGACAAGAGATTTGCCAATCACTCGGCGCCACGTTTAGCTGGACGAGATAAAATAATTGTTGATTGGGATTTCATGCTAACGAATGTAAGTAAAATACTTATAAATAAATATAAATATTATGTGTATTTACAATGCTTTAACATTCCATTAATTATTTTTACATTTTGGTAATTATTTTATAGGATGTATTGGAGATGGCTGGCTTCAAAAAAATCCCTGTCCCTCACAATGTAAATGATGATATGGTATCGAGATCCTGCAAACTCTCATCTACTTCTACCATTTTCATAGTCCTACCAAAACAAATGACTCTGGTTTGCTCTGGCCAAGAAAATCTCACCGTTTTCTTTCCTTCGACCAAAGCGAAGATGCAAATTGAAGAACTGAAAATGAACTTTATGAATGCTTTTGTCCCTCGTCCAGCGTCAGATGAAATGTTTTATCTTATAGCTAAAATAAATATGATATGGATTCATGTTTTCCTTGGGCATCTCGTGGGAAAGCGATGGGCTTTTACTCACATGTGCTTTGCTGCGGATATCCATAAGCTCTCTGAACAGACTTGCGAGTCATTAAATAAGAAGGAAGAAAAAGCCCTGGCTAACAAAATGAAGCAAATGTTGACGAAGAAAGAGGAAGGTTATGACCAAAAAGGAAAGCGAGCTGGACTTCACACGAAAAGTAGGAAAAACCGGGCGACAGTCAATATCGACTCGGATGGTGAAGATGTGGAGGAAGATAATGATGAGGAAGCCGGACCTTCTCAACCCACACTACCAAACCCACCGAAATATACACCGAAAGTGGCCCAAGAAACTTGGCTTCCGGACGGAAAAAAGGCTCAGATACCTCCTTTTGTCACTTGGCTCTCTGCGATTTTAACCAACAGTGAGCGACTTTTTCATCTAATAATTGAATCAATCCCGAAAGTTTGGCTTCCGAGCCTTACAGACGCTGGACAAATATTTACTGACTCATCTCTCCGATTTCCGGTACTAAAAGTCCTCACTATTTGTGATGATCCCTCAGTCGAATTTAGTTTGATTACCATCCTCATTAAATTATCCTCCCCAGCCGTCGAGATTAAAGTACATGGTCTGACAATGAGAGATGCTCTGGCCCTGGAATTCCCCATGAGTAATATTATATAATTTACTAAATAAATATATAGCCATTTACTCATAAGGGGAAAAGTGTCTATACCGAATGAGCATATGTATAATTTTTTTTTTGCTTCAAGTAAGCCTGTATTGAAAATATAAAATTGCAAATATTATTATCTAAAACGTTGGCTTGTTTTCACCTAAATAAATGTATGTAAATGTAAGAGTAATTCCAATACAAATCTGAATGAAAAAAATCCTAATGAATTAAATCCAACATGGAAAACCGAATAATGTTTAAGTAGATATTAATTGCATAAATACCATGAATGCTACTTTAGTAAATCGGCTATCTTTTTTACATTTAGATTAAAAAAAATACAGAAAACCAATCTGAAAAAAATAAAATGAAAAACCATGCTTTCATTTCCATCATCGCGGAAGAGAAAACCTCATGCACGGCCACAAATTTCATAAGTATAATCATATTTATACCTAAATGATGAGTTTTTTTCTTATAAAAAACTCGTCATATATATGCACACACGTTATATGTGTACGTAAACTAATTTGATTATACTGGGATGATTAAAATAATATTTAAAATCAAAATTAAAGATAAGTAAATGAGTAAACAAACCGTCTCGTGAGGCTCCTTTCCGCAAAGTGAGGCGAATAAAGAAAGAGGCCCGAGTTGAGCGGGCTTTATGTGCGCGCACTTTAAAGCTTCTCAGGACGGCAACGACAACAGTGCGACGATCCGCTCCTTCACAAGTAAATACTTTGATTCATAATTATTTAACTTTAATTGTGATTATTACGTATAATAATTAAAAAACATATATTCAGTTTTACGCAATCATATAAATATATGGTGGCTTTTTCGTAAGAGAAATAGCCACCATAATAATAACAATAATAAGTATAGCTGCAGAGCATACTCAAAAGATTTACATTTAAAAGTATAATTTTCAGCTTTACTTCCACTCTGTATTTTAAATAAAGTCTCTAAATGTATGAGAAGATGAAGCGTATTATATTCGTGTATTTTATTTTATTATACAGGCAAATACTTGAGGTGTCAAGAGGGGAACCTGAATCTTGATAGCAGTAAATCAATAAAATTAGCACACATCCCGTCGACTTGTCAAGAGGTAAGTTTATTTTATTATTATTAAAATCATCGCTCACGAAGATTCCAATAATTATATGGGCTTAATATATAAACCAAATATATGGTGGCGTTTTCATAAGAGAAAAAGCCACCATACTAATACAATTTTAATGTTCTAAAGATTTAACAAGATCATCAATAAATAACTTGTTATTTTGTATAATATAGGTCGGGGAAAGAAAAGAAAGCTCAAGACTTCACACTCAATCCCCAGAAATCATCACGACGAGTAGGTACATATGTGTAAAATATATAAGATCAAAGTATCTTGAGTGAAACTTTGGTCTTTTAGAGAATAAAATATCGGCAAGAAAAAAGAAGACGACTGCGGGCATGAGTGTAAGAAGGCATCAGAGAAGGGTGTGAACGGATCAAGAGTCAATCCCAAGAACCCGAATCACGGAAGCTTCAAGCAGCTCAAATTCAGAGGATGAAATCCCCCCAAATTACCCACATGATTCTCATGAGTCCTCCCTGTCATCATTCGAAGAAGAGATAAGAAATATGTACCCACCAAATAGGGGAGAATCAAAAACTCAAAGTGCTGGGAATCCAGAAGAAGAAAAGGAGATTCTGACCGTAAAAATCGATGAAGATGATGAGATTCCCACAACATACCCGTCTATATCAAACGCCACACCATCATCATCAACTCTTCTCCCACCTGAAAAACATGATATCTGGGGGGGCCTACAGAAATCCAGGGCCACTTGGGCCGGTTCGAGTTGGAGATGGCACGGAAAGCGATGAGAGTGACCATGAAATCATTTTAATCCCTGAATCAAAACAAAACAAAGTAAGAAAAAGAGAGAAAAATCCCACGGCCCCTCAACAACAATAACAAGCAACCTTAAGATGGACAAAGAGAGCGTCAAGTCCTAGATTTATGACCCACTTTATGGCGGATGTCAATCCTAATGATCCCAATGAAGAATGGGAACCAACCGGGGCAGTTTTACCCGAGCCAAAAGTCAAAACGGCTCATATAGATAAATTGTCATTGGCAGCCTCCTCATTAAATCCTCCTCCTCCACCACCACCTCAACCACAAGAACAAGAAGAGCAAATGGATAATGAGAAAATCCCCATGAACTATTATGATCCGAATCAAGAGTGGGACGAGACGGAAGCTGCTCTGGAAATTGACCTGACTAATGAGGAAGAAGATCCATGGATTGAAGATCCTGATTGCATTTTCATTGAGAAAATTCTTGGGAAACAGAGACGACGATGATAATAATGGAGCAGCCGGAGGAGCAACAACCTCCCAACAAGTGTCAGCCTCATCAGTAAAACCAAAAACCAGTAAACAAAAAACAGGAGAATCAACGTCAAGAGAAAATACTAAAAATAAAAAAGAAACAAATAAAGAGGAAATGAACACTCCAAATTTCCCAACATCAATTGCTCGTTACAGTGAATATTTAAAACCGGTGGAAGTGCCAGAAAAAAATAAAGATATACACTACACAGTCACCACAAGCAATAGAATCGAAAAAAAGGCTCACCTTGGGAAATGACATTCCCGAACTTTAGCTATTTTAGCAACAACCGGAGACGAGTGAATTTTTTGACTGATGAGGAGCTACCCTCCTATAAAAATGTGAAGATTTTTTTTAAGAAAAAACCTTTCATATGACCACCAAAAAATCCGAGCTATTATTTCCTCAACCCAGTGAAGGTAAGTACATCATAGTTGATTCAGATGAAAAAGCCGATTTCATCATGAAAGATTTAAATGAACAAACTGAAATAGCAGTCGATGCAGAAAATGTAAGAGGCAATAAAGTCCATTCCCACAGAGTCTGAAGAAATGCTAGTATTCAAGTAGCCTCAAAAAAATTCACCAATATTTTTTGGACATCTACGGAATCACTAATAGAATAATGTCAGATTTTAAAGAGTTGATGTAAAATCCAAGAATTACCAAATATTTTCATGACCACAACAACGATATTGCCATGTTTATGGTCGGCTATGGGATTTGCCCAACCAATGTTGTTGACACCCAAATCCTTTACAACAGCGTCATTGGAGACAATGGAGAAAACATTAGTCTCAGCAATTTTGTCAAGATATACCTGAAGAAATACAACAGTGAAAATAATATGAAATTATTCGAATACTTCAAAGTCAAAGAGCACTTTACGGATTTTTCGGCCCGTCCTTTCACCAAAGGAACAATAATTTATGCAATCAATAATGTGTGGTATCTTTTGGTAGCAGTCCAAGCCATGAAAAAAGAAATTGGAAAGAAAAGATTCAAAAAAGCTTTTTATGAAACGCTCATCAAGGTCCAATTAAGACTAATAAGTCGAAAGCCATCAATTCCACATTTCAAGTCCACACCGCAAATTAAAACAAACGAAATAATGGCGCTACTGGGAGGAAATAAAAAGGCTGAGAAGAACTTTCAAGTTACAAAAAACAAAGTTGAAGTAATCCTCGATTTCCTTTTCAAAATGGCTAAGAGATTGGATGAGCCCTTGGAAATGATAATTGAAGATTCAGTCTTGGCTAAAGTCATAAGGGAAAAAACCAGAAATGCTGAAAAATTTGATCAACTTGTGGCCACTGAAAATAGTGGACTCTTCTCAAATTTCTGGAAAAAAACTTTACATTTTAATACAACCATGTGGAGAGAGAATGTTTTACAAAGTGGAAGGACGATTGAAATGCAGAAACTGCGGTCAATTTGGACACCCGCTTGCTCTCTGTCATAAAATGATCTCAAGAAAAGCTCAAGAAGAACAAAATAGACTAGAACCTGAAATCATGTACAAAAAGAAAAGAAGAGCAGAAAAAAGACTAGATAATAATAAAGAAAGAATCGAGAAAATCAAACTGGCTCGCCAACACCTAATCCAACTCATACATCCAGACAAATTCAGATTCCAATCTCAGTGTAAATGCTCTCATAGAAGCTGGAAACAGAATCCTCAAGAAATATGAGGAACTCCGAGTAGCCTCACAAGCAAAAGGAATTCCACATACCGATAAAGTGGAAACGGTTGTCAATGAGTATGACAACTACGCTGAACGAATGCTTAACCTGCATGATGATATTTATGAATCCAGAGGACAATTAATAAATACTCCAACAAAAAAACAAAATCTTATCCAAATTTTCAAAATCATCGACCCGATGGCTACGAAAATAAACGAACTCAAAGAAAACCATTACAACTGCAAGGATTTCATTCCAGTGAGAGAAGAGTATGAGCCCGATAGGACGCATTTCATCACAAAATGCAAAATGGAGATGGATGAAATGATGACAGCTCTAAATGAGGACAATCATCCTCTGAAAAATACTGCATCTTTTCCATTAGGGAAAAAGTTTCAGTCAATACTCAACGCTACAGAAAAGCTCTCTCTTCTCTGCGTTCAACACTCTGGAAATGAAGTATTATCTGAGGCCATTGGAGATCGTATTCAATGTATATATGATGCGTTATTTCCATTGTACAATGCAATATTCGCTGAGACCGGAACAATTCAATTGAAAAATATTCTCAGAGAAAGAATCTTCAATATAATCAAGTTGCTCTTCGACATGTCGGAAGTGACAGCTGGGAGCATCATCACAAAAAATGAAACAATTATGGGAATGCCATTCATTAAAGCACCGGATCCAGTCACCATCAAAGCAATAAGAATTGGACTAAAGCTCAACTTCTGAATGCTCAACTTATGAATGATGAAAGGGGATGGAGGCTATACCACGACATCGTGTCTGCCGAAATCCAAGCTGAAGAGCTCATGGAAATCAACTGCATAATTTCCCATTTTGGCTTCAAATCAAAGCTGGTCGAGGAAATGACAACAAAAAAAGAAACACTAGAACAAGAGTACACAACAATAATAAATACGATCAATGCGATGGCAATAGACCAAGTCCTAAAAGAAAATATAAAATCAGAAATCAGAAAAGTCAAAAGAGAAATTCATCCAACACATAAATCAATGGATTATCCATTCTTCAAAAAAATGTATCCCAAGATTTTTGAAGAAATAATACACACCCATCCAATTCGATGGGCGCGGAAATACTTCAAAACCGATTTCGATCGCTGTAAAACTGAAATGAATCAAGCGAAAGAAGATATCAATGTGATCCCACTGTCTGAAGAAGCTGTATATTACTTGGAGTAAATTGAGAAATACTGTGATGATATCGAATTATTCTATGATATAGCTCAAAATGGTCTACTGTATCACTGGAAACTCAGCGTAATTAGAATGAAATTTGCAGTGAATGCAGAAGAGGAAATGCAAAAGTTAAGATTTCAGTTACAGTCAGCACGGCGACGGCTACAAAGTAATCAACATCAAACTCAACAGCTCATGCAAAAGCATTTTAAACAAAGTGACAGAATTATTGGCTGGCTCCATGACTACAATAATTTCGGGGCGACTCTCAAAAAGATGACTGAATTTCACAGGAATCCCAACTTTAATCAATACTACACAAACCAAGGACCCAGGTAAAAATAATAATAATAATTAAAAGTCTCATAAGTATATGATAGTTTTTCTCTCAAGAAAAACCAACATAATATTTTTAGCATGCTCTACATTTATTGTTTTGTTTTTTTTCAATTTTTAGAGAGTAGCCGGTATATCGACCCGGCCCATCCAGCATATTTGCCAAGTACAAAGTAAATATGAGTAGAAATTCTTATGAGAAGAAATTTCTACTCGCAATCTTTAAATCTACTTTGCATTGAAAAGGTAAATATCTCTGATAGCCAATAAAATTACGCTTGTCACTAAACAATGTGTAAGAAGTATATGCACAGTTGAAAAAAAGTAAAAAAATCTAATCAGTGTTTTCTTTTCTTTTTGTTTGTTTATTCAGGACGTGTACATATTGCCAGCTGGAGCTACAACAAGATGAACTAAATCACTAACAATTATCGTAAAAATATGACCACACTTATTGTCTATAATTTTATCGCTAATGTAATATGACATGCATGAATTAAATAAACATATACATAATTTATATACATACATTTACACACAGAAAAAATGAATTATAGGCAAAAATTTATGTGAAATAAAAATAAATTTGTATTCTTCTTTCAAATCCTAATCAATTGTGTTGGTAAAATGAATTCATTTCTTAAAAAAATTCATTTTATATATATGTCATTTGTTATAAAGCTTTTTACGTTTTCTTGCATATATCATAATGCATCATATACATACTACGTGAGTTTCACACACGCACTATAAGTATGCATGAAAAAGCATTATCCAGTCGGCCTTTTAGCATTAGCCGAGTGGAGTAACGACCAAAGAAAGAGAATCTAATTCTCTCTAAACGTTCCACACTTCGAATCCTCGGGGCTGCTTTAAATAAAAAGCCCGTCGGGTGTGGATTCACACGCCAATAAATTTTTTTTTTTTGCTCCATCCATTAAAAAAATTAGCATCCTTTTTTTGCAGGAAAATTTATATTTTTTCCCACGTCATCCCATATTAAAATTTCCCTGGTCATAAAAAAATCATAAAAAAATCATTTTTTCCGGCGTAATCCTACGTGGAAAATTTCCTACGTTTTCCAGGATAATAAATAAATAAATATCCCATGTTCTCCGGGATATTTCCCGGGTAAAAAATATCCCCCATAATCCTGGGTAATTTCCCCGGTAAGTATTTACCCGGGATGACATGGTAAATGAAAATCATTTTTTTCCCGTGTCATCCCGCGGAAATCCCACGTCCAACGTTTGACCTCCCTTGACCCCCGTGATGACCCGACCCCACCCAATCCCACTCGGAGCCACTTCTAGTGGCTCCCACCCCCCTACCCGGTTTTAATGAAAAAATCCGGGTTTTTCCATTTCCTGCGTCTTTCTGCTTAATATCCTACGTGGGAGAGGATTTTCCTGGTGACCAGGGTAGTGTGGAAAAGACGACGAGGAAAATCAGAATCAGACCTATATTGGAATCGGTCCAATTCAATTGGAAACTTGTGGGATTTGAAATTGAGCACAGGTATTTCGCGATTCAAATTCAGTCAAGGGCATCTGAAAACTATCGAAATTCCACTATCACACACACGATAATTGAATGGCGAAGGAATCGAGCTCAATCGTTCAATTTCAATAGCAAATCATATTCAAGTTTTTCAACCACATTCCTTTGAAAAATATGAAAAATTTATTATAATATTTATTATAATATTTTTCTACAATAATTATCCATTCCATATCCAATGAAACTCCGATAAATCCGAATTTTCGGATTCCGGCGTAAGCAATGATGTAGGATGTGAATCTATATATATAAAACGAGTTTCAGATTTTATTCGGAAAGTCAAAAATTTCCCTTTCCGGGACTCTTACAAGAAACCTGGATATATATGCCCGAAAATCCCCGGGAAATGCAAGCGTGTGTGGTCGGGGAATTAAATGTTTTGTATAGGGGAGGTCGGGGAACATCGTGCCTCGACCTCCCCTACTCCGCAGCACTCCCTTTTGTGTACATGATTTGTGGAGAAAAGGATATTTTTATTTTTGTATTTGCATTTATTCGTGGAAAATCTATACGAATTCAAGTTCAAGTTCAATTCCAATTCAAATGAAAAACATTAGATTCATTTTGAATTAATATATGTGACAAGTCACACAAAAAAAATTCCATGCATATTCTATAGATTTGAGGGATTTAAAAATTTGGGATTTTGGAATTTGTGAAATTATAATAATTATATTCAAATTAAATGAGGAAAGAGCTGCGGGCTTTCCGTACGCTTTCCCTTTCATCATCGTCATTGTCATCGTCATCTTCATCGTCATCGTCATATGGATTTGAGCCTTTCGTAGAGACTCTTTGATATTTTTTCTTGGTGGATCGTTTTCGCCCATTTTTATTACAGAAACACACTCGACAGCAGCATGCGATCGTGATGAAGGTGGTGATGATCAACCAGAAAATGAGGCAGAGGACCACCCACAAAATCATCTGGTATGTTTTCACCCTACAAAAATCAGCAGCAAAATTTTACATTAGCACATATCGTCTATATTAATGTCTAAAACGAACGATAATCATTTGGCCCCAGACGCATAATATGCCTTATGCGCATACGCATACTCTGCGTCTGGGGCCAAATGATTATCGTTCGTTTTCGACCTTAATAGACGATAATAATATTATCGTCTATCAAGGTCGAAAACGAACGATAATTATTTTCCTTAATTTCGTTTGTCCGAGTTGACCTGCTCTGGAGGTCAAAGTATTAGAGATGG
>JAIUND010001715.1:0-31153 GCA_034699125.1 Gisinianus flammeolus | reverse complement strand
CAGAGCAGGTCAACTCGGACAAACGAAATTAAGGAAAATAATTATAGTTCCTTTTTGAACTTAACAGACGATATATGGAATACTATTAGAAGCTTAATTAACCTCTACTAAATACAGAAACTAACTGAATACAGGAAAGTCAGACGCTTTCTCCATCAGCAAAATGACATTTCTCTCTCGGGGACTTTGAAATATCCTTATGTACTGATATACACCTTGGATTCTTAACGTCTCGCTCAATTCAATGGAAAAGCGCGTGTCTTTATAATAATACGCAGCACTCCATTATAATTGCAAACAAGTCCCAGACATTTTCTACACTACAGACTATACAGGGCAGCCATAGTTACTATAAGGCATACACATTTCCGTCGTTTGTGTGACTATTCTGAAAGTATTTTAGACTTAAATGCTGCTATGTAGCAATTGACAGTTGTCTGATAAAAAAGATGAAGACTTAGATACAGAGAGAGAGTCTACGTCTAAAACAAAGACAGTGACAGTTTGTTGGTTGTTTGGTTAGTTAGGTGGGCGGAGAATGAGAGAGAGAGCTCCATTTACAGTCGGTACATATTGTGAAAAGGAGAGAAAGGAAAAGGTTCGTAACCCACACGACACCACACCATCACCACACCATCACCACATACAGAGAGAGGCAGAGAGCTTAGTTTACAAAATATCTGTATAAAGTTTCACCCAACACTCACATGTAAACAATTATAAGAAACAAGAGAATCTCTCCATCTCGCCGCGTACATTTTCAACGGGTGTTTAGTTGTACACACACATATCGTATCTATATATATACGATGTACATTTATATCGTACATGTGTAGGGATACACTAAGAATTTCTAACGCTAGTTATTTCCTTGTTACTGCAATGACGATGAGAGGGAAAGAGGGAATATGAGTCTGTAGTAAGTACGGATAAAGTGAGTTGGTATGTACGACTAGACCAGACGTGGAGCATGTTCTTCTCTATGTATCTATGTCCAAATTCCTCTTGCCCTCTTTCTCCTTCTCTTTCCCTTTCCTCTTTTGCCGTTTGCCATCTTCTTCTTGTTCATGCTCTTGCTTCTTGTTCTTGTTCTTAGCCACGAGCTTCATCTTTCCTTCTGTCCCTGTGAGAAAACAATGACTTGTTTGTGGCAAATTAATTGGGATTTTCCACTACATACATAGTGACAGTGGGAACACTAAACAAACTCAACATTCTCCTTTATACCAAGCCATTTCTTACATCCTCACAGTCATAAGAAGAGCAGAAACTACTACAAAAACAACAACAACAACAACAACGGGAACAACTTTAGACTTGAAGATGCGTTTCACTTGCCCTTAGCTTCGACTCTCTCTCTCTCTCGCTCTCTCTACAGACAGCGTAGTTTAGTTGGCCATGGTGCATGGTTTCTCTCATTGGTTTGGTAACTTTGTATTTGGAGCTGAGAGTCAAAGTCCCGAATCCGTTGTTGCTAGTTGGTAGTCGTCAGTGCTCTGACTTTGAATTGAGGTTCCTCCTCACCCTCAACTTTCAAGTTAACTAAAAAGCTTCATGACTCACTGAACTCTCACTCTCTCTTACTCTCTCGCTCTCTCTTTCGCTCTCTCTCTCACTAGGAAGTAAACACAAGACATGGAGAATACAGAGAAAGAGAGAGAGAGAGAGAGAAACTCCTGAGCATTTGCTCCGAAATAATATCGTAAATTATACAAGAACAACAACAAAACAACAACACAAGAGAATATAATACAGATTATACTTAAGAAAGTTGACTGGAAACCAACTGACTTCTCGGTCTATATACAGAAATTATCTGTAGCGTGTAGAATTGAAGAGTAGCTTTTTGTGGTTGACTCTCCATTCCATATCCATACGGACTTTCCACCAACAGTTTCGGTTTTGAGTTTAGAAGATTTGAGATTTGAGATTTGGATAATTCAGAATTCAGAATTCGGATCTCATTTTAAATCTAAATTTGAATTTGGAAATGTAAATTGTATCCGTAGAATATTACAATAATAATCTAAAGAACGTCTTTCTCCATCTCTCTACCATACTTTTGACAAGGACAGGGACTACGTCTCCTTCTAGCTACTCCCTGTAAATTAAACTGACGATGAGAATTCGCAAGTCACCATTTGTAAAATCTAGTCTGTTACCGTTGTGGGAAGGGACTTGATGGAATGAGACTCGAGAGAACTTGATTGTACACGCACATATACACTAACTAACTCACGCCCAGTGTAATATATATATATGAAATATAATACGTATGAGATTCATGTATGTGTGAATGTGAATGTGAGTGCAAGTACATACCTATATAAATGTAGTTTGTGTATTTATGTGTAAACGCTCTATTCATTCTGTTCTATTCCAGGGATCGTCAACATTCTTCGTCGGCGTCCTCGTTCTCGTCCAATTCTAATTCCGCACGTAGTTGTACGACTCTCTCTCTCTCTTTCTCTCTCTTTCACTCCCTCAAAAGACATCCCAACTGAACCACTTGGACGGTACTCAACCAGACTGCTTTCTCTGGTTCTCTAGTTCTAGTTCTAGTTCGTCGTTGAGTTTTCTTCTTTTACTCATCTCGAACAGCCATTACTATTCTGTGGAGTCAACATGTCATAACGTCGACAAACACCTTTCACACTCCCCAACCCAACTTTGTTGAAAATAGAGTGAGAAGTGAGAAGTGAGCAGCGGAAGGTGTGTGTTTGTGTGTGTGGACTGTGGACTGTGGACATTCCCAAATATTTCTCTACGTTCTCTACGTCCTCTTCACACAGTTTCAACGTCTGAATAAATTACCTAAACAAAGAACAGAAATATTTATTTACTAGCCAATAAACTTGGTTGACAGGAGAATTTTAATTTAGTGCAAGTGCAACGTGTCCAAATAATATTTACATTCGACGCTTCCTTTGTGAAAAAGACGCAAGATTCCCAACAATTCCACAGGCAGTCTCTCCATGAATATAAAACAATAATGATAATAATAATAATAATACGGAGGAATGAAATGACTCTAAAAACCCTGGATGTTCCTTCATTTCCCTTTTTATTTTTACTGTAGATTGTACAAGAGCGGATCAAGTCCATTAAGATTCAAGCTGGAAGCATAAAAAAAAAACGAAAAAGTAAAAAAAAGAAGGATCGAAACTAAAATAAAGGACAAGAAGGAAGGGGAAGAGGTAGAGAGAGCTAGAGAGACAGTAAAACGAAGAAGGTATTAGTAAAAAAAAACCCGTGAAAGAAGTTCTAGTGGAAAAGAGAAGCCCGTGGGAATTTTTCCTCTTCTCACTTCTTCATTCGAGGTGGTTGGTTTTTGTGCTCCTGCTCCTGCTGCTGCTATGTAAGTGGTGTAGCATATAGTGAAAGTGGTAGGGAAAAAGGATGGATGGATGTGGTTGGGATTCTTCCATCGGAGAAGAATGACACTACCTGCTAATTACAATTGGTGATAGGAGGAGAGAACTAAGAGTACTTTTACTTATTGCGAGGCTCTCCCTCGAGGGGCTTTTGATGACTCGTCTGAGACTGTAAAAAAGGCTTCTAAAGACGCCTACATTATCTTTATCGCCTTCACGTCTATCTTCCATCTTCTCGTTACTCTCATTCCTATTTACTCCCTTTTTTTCTCTCTCTCTTTTGACTCAACTTCCGACAGCCCCAAACAAACCTACAAATACAAATACGTACATACCAATACATTCTTTGGCGGTGAAAGTAAAAAGAGAAAGTACAAAAGCCCGGTGTGTCGTTTGTCGAGTCATGTTGATAGTGGATCGAGGTGGGTTGCTTCGGTGGCTAATGTGTTGTATTTATCATGCTGTGCTATCATGTGATGAAAAATGGGGCTAATATTCCACGTGCACATGTAGCCATGAAAGGTGGATCCAGTCGTCGGTTGAAAATTTCAATTCACAACCACTGTACCACTGTAATAATCCTACACAAAAGGAAAGAAAAACAACACAGGCAGCCGAGGAAAAATTATACATCCTCTGTACTCTCATTCTCCTCATATTCATCTGGTGTTCCACATTCTTCGCGCCCTCATTATACGAGAAGGAAAGGAAAGGAAGTTGAGAGAAAGTCAATGACAGTGAGGAGCATCATCGTCACATCCACATCCACATCTCCAGTACAGTCAAAGCAAAAGCAAAAGCCACAAGACAAAGTGACGACTCGCCCAACTACGGGAGAACTCTCACCCAAAGTAACCATCAAAGTGATTGTGAAAGGGAAGAGAACAAATGATGTGAACAACTTGTATTTACCCATTTTCTCTCCTTTCTCCACTTTTACTAGGCAAATTCAGCTCAATCAATTTTCTCACAACTACAACTACAACTCCAACCATCATCACTCTTTCTCATCCCCTTGTACTCGTTCCAACAACAACAACAACGACAACAACAGTGACTCCCCAGTCCCAGAGTGTGATTACAATTCCTATAGTGATTTCAGTGACTTGAGTGAAAGTGGATTTTTTTACTACACAGCAGCGAAGACAACGTAAACAGAGACAGTAAAAAAACAACTGCACAGGGAAATATCCAAGTCTCATTCTCTTTGCGTGTAAAGTATATAGATATACAAATATATAAGGAAAATAAAGTTAAGTGACGGAGATTGACAAAGTGAAAATCATCATCATTTGAATAAATTGCGTGTAAAGATTTCCCATTTTTTAAGGACAAACATTAGTTTCAGTGAAATATATATATATCTGTAGAAAAAGAAGGAGAAGACTTTTTGAATAAGGATGATCGTGGGGGAACACTTAAAGTGAATTAAATTAAATTAGGGGATTCCAAAAAAAAAAAAAAAAAAATGAATATGAATTTGTGTTTGGAAAGTAGTGTGACGGGAAGAAAAATGAGAGACGTTCCAGTAGACACTGAGATGGACTTTCCCATGTCGGATAGTAATAATAATAATAATAATAATAATAATAATAATAGTAGTAGTGGCAGAGAAATGAAGGGGACAAGTACAAAGGGAAACAGCAGCAATCCAAATAACTACAGCGACGACACACTCAGTAAAACAAAAACCAGGGCAAAAACGAAAACGAAAACGAGAATAAAAACGCGAACAAGAAGGAAAATGAGAGTAAATGTGATTTTTAGCATTCTCTGCCTCTTCTACGTTTCAGTCTCATTCTCTGCCATCCCATTTGCACAAGGAATCAAGTCAAGTAAGTTTTATTTTCCCTTCTCTCTTTTTTTTATAGCTCACGTTTTTTCCCTTTGCATACTATATACCACTAGAACGTGTACATACGTACGTATTGGACGTATTCTGACTTTCCATATCACTAAAGCCAACTTTCTTTTCGCAAGTGCAATTTAAGCTGCAGCAGTCTTCAACTCCAACTCCTTAAGCCTTAACAGCATTGTACATAAATGCAATATGGTACTCCAAACTCATTCATCTACATTCTATATCCTTCTCTCTCTTTCTCTGTTGCTCATTCTCAACTAAAACTGAATGCCAAGCAACCAGCGCAACTCACTTTTGGATTCAATAAAGACCAGAGAGAGAAAGAGAGAGAGAGAGAAAGACGAAAATGAAAAAAGGGCTAAAGTCAAAGTCTCATACTTTTTGCATATTATAAGCTTTATTCTTCCTCGTAGAAAAAAGGAACAAGAACAAAAAAGGAGAGAGAGAAAGAGAAAGAGAAAGAGAGGGAAGGGAACACAGGCTTACTGATAAAACTCTCAAAGTGGAAACTTTGGCCATTAACGAGACTTGTTATTAATTCTTGTACATCAAAAATCTCCGTCGAGTTCTTAAATATTCTGATGCTCATTCCTCCTCTCACTGAGTTTTTGATTCTTGATTCTGGGTTCTTGTTCTCTTTCTCCTTCTCTTTCTCTTGTTCTCCTCTGCTTCCACGAGAAAAATCAAAATTCAAAATTACTTTCTCGAGTTTCACCCCCGCCGAAAAGAAAAACTCTCCACACGCCGGCTACACTCACAATTAGTCTCACTATTTATTATAACTCTTACATCATTTCATTCCATTCCATTGAAATTCTCTGAGAAAAAAAACAAAACATTCTGAAAAACAAAAGGAAACTTAAAAAAGTTTCCAGAAGCTTGTAAATGATTCAACTTCTCCTGAGTCGTCGGGAGTCTGCATCTTTTTGTGAAGCAAAGTACAATTTAATTTGAAATTCATTTAATGACAGAATTTCATTCAATTAAAAAAAAAACTAGAAAGCAGTTGAAACATCCCTTGTGGAGATTTTGTATTTAAATTTCATTTTCTACATCGTCTCTTCTTTTCCCTTTCTTTGCCCTCCGTTTTTCATCACGAGATAAAAAAAAACACAAGGAGTTGAAATGAGAATGAGTTGCTTGCATTTTCTTCCTCCTTTGGCTCACTGGTTTTTCCCCCATTCTGGTCCTACAGAAATGAAAGCATTACTATTTATTATGGGTGCAAGCTGCTATTGCTTTCTTCCGCGCACAAACACACACACAAACATACAGTTGGCAGTTGACTGTGAGAGAAACCAATGGAATTGCAAGCCGATGCATTCAGAATGAAAAAGATTTTTTTTTTCTTACATCAGTACATTGTAACTGGAGCGCTCGTTGCAGTTTTGAGAATCCAGAATCGAGATTTGAGAGGAGCAGCACAACAAACAAAAAACGAGTGTATACAATTCACATGGGCAGAGAGAAAATCCAAGGCCAACATATCCGACAGCATATAGAGCTGTCAACTCCTAACGAAAATACTAAATAGTTATAGGCAATGGAATCATGAGAGGAGTTCTTGTTCAGGCTTGAACTGTACCATTGTACGATACATGATTTCTTGCACGCTCATATGTATTGTACTGAAATGAACCAAGTTGTTTGGCGTTCTGACTGTGAAAACGAGTCGGGAGCAAAGAGAAAGAAAGAGAGAAAGAGAGGGAGAGAGAGAGAGTTGTCCTCTCCATCTTTGTCGGTTTCTTTGCCAGCCGGGTTGGAAAGTCATTGAAACGTGGAGGTTGTAACTTTTTAATGATATTTAAAATACGTAGCCCATCTAGAATCTAGAACTAGACTGTACAGTTGTAGAGTCAGTGTCAGTGTGTGTAAAAAAGGATCCGGAATTCAATTTATATGGACAAAAAATCCGAGGAGGAGGGTACCAACAAAAAAAAGGAAGAAGAAATTCCACAGACAGTCATATACATAGGAGATAATGGAATCTCAAAGTTATAATAAGCTTGGATTTTGGATTCGATTTCTACATGTGAACTTACATGAATATGTACTGCATTTTGGGTCGTGTTTGTGTGTTTCCCTACCGAGGAGGGAAATAGTACAAAGTTGGTATTCCAACGATGTTGGGGTTGATATTCTGATATTGGGAGGGTATTAAAAATTAATGGCGATGCAAAATGTGTGGATCCCTCCTGAACCTTCACAGCTTTTCCAAAAAAAAAAGAAAAAGAAGAAGAAAAAATATTCTCCCCCGTGTACTGTGATGCTGATTTCTACTACATATTTTAGTTTGGATATTGGATTCAAATATATAGGAATAAGAATTTTCTCGTTTACGAGAGAGAGAGAGAGTGTCCTCCTCAACCTCATCGTCATCGTTAGTTGAGGCCAGAGTTGTTGGAGCTTTCACTTGAGTTCTTTCCCCTTTCCTTATATTGCTATGAAAAAGAAAAAAAAAAAAATGAGAAAAACTTTTGCTCTTCATACATCTACCATATAGAAACTCACTTTTCTGTCTCGTTTCCCACAGCCTGTAAAGTCCTTTCTCTGTACAAATTTGGCCCACATGCAAGTCGGGTAAAAGAGAAAGAGAAAAGGAGTAATAAGTGAAAGTAGGAATAGACGCGAAAAATCAAGAGGAAAGCATATATGAATTTATGGCCATTCGGAATTCAGAGGAATATGAACGTTTTGATCAGGGATATGTATATGATTTTTGTACAGAGGCAGAGAGTACACACACAGTTACAGTTACAGTTACTGACGAAGTCAAAACGAAAGACTATGCCTCAAATGAGCTCCAAAATCAAATGCCAAAAAAACTTCAAGTTTGATATCTAATGAAAATATAAAATATATACTTATACAAAAAAAAAATTATGTATAGAGAGAGACGAAAAAAATGGGGAAAACTTCAAAAGCCTTGAAAGTTTTCTTTTCGTCGATTCCATTCTCCAAATTACCAGTGAAGAAGGCAAAAAAAAAAAACTTTGGAATTCAACTCGTGCACTTTCAAATTAAAGAGTTCTAACCCCGCAAATATCAAATTATCACGTATGAAAAGTAAATAGAGCATTTCTCGGGTGAATCTGTTCTGTGATCTGCTTGGGAATATGAAACATCATCAAAAGAAATGGAATGTATGAGAGAAAAAAAGCCAAAGGAAACCATCAAGCTTTGACTTTTTTTTACTTTCTACATTATACATTCTACGAAAGAGCGACTCACCTTAAACCTTAAAGCAAAAAAAAAAAAAAAAACAGGAGTTTAGATTTTCGCATATGCATGAACAAAGTTATTTCTTATCCCGCGTATAAATTTAGCTTTGAGCCTTCATTTTTCATTCGAAAGTACAGTAAATTATAAAGAAGTAGTTTTAAAAATAAATTCTGGGACAGTTGGAGATATTACGGGGAAAAGACAGGAGAATTTAAAAAAATATTTCTATTTATTTATGTAAATTTAGATATGCCAGAGAGATACATTCTCCTGTGAATGTACACACAGTGAAATGTAAAAACGTTTTCTGTATTCATCCGAATATTTATTTGATACACATAGTATTTGAAGGAGGAGGAGGAGGAGGAGGAGGAAAAAAAGCAAATAAAGATGAGAAAGGCCAAGAAAATATTGTGCGAGTACGACAAAATACGGCAGTTTTGCGGTTTTTCAAATGTGTACTAGTGGAACGGACGTACAGACATGCAATCCCAGAAAGAGAGAGAGAGAAAGAGAGAGACAGAGAGAGAGAGAGAGAAAGTGGAAAAGAGAGACGACAGGAACGAAAAGGAACAAACTGAAAAACGAAAAAATTCCAGGGAAAAATGTTGCCCGGTTATCGTTTTTCTTTATGGCTGCACATTACATGGTGCTTTTCCTTTGCCTCAGTTCCGGTTTACGATTGATCCCACATACAACTTTTCCCCTTGCTCGCTCGCTCTTGCTCTCCTTTCGTCAGACAAACTAGAAACTGTTTCAGTATAAAAGTCCCCGCAAAAAAAACTACAAACTACAAACTAGAAAGTATGTAGTAGAGAAACGGTATTCGTATCTGTACTCTATAAGGAAAATAATATCTCTATCTGCATGACCATCAATGTAATGTCAACGCGACCTTCCCAAACAAAAATGTCAGACTTGTCCATTCCGTTTTCGAGAGGGGCGGCTCTCTCAAGTCTCGAGCCTCGACAGATATTTTTACTCTGTTCAACTTTGAACTTTAAAAAAGTTCCCTCCTCCTTCTGCTACTGTTTCCCCCCTTCCCCAGAAATATTATACATACTGCGAGTGTAGCTTTTCTCCTTTTCCCTCCATCTGCATCCAAACTAATGGCTTTACTCTCATTCTCCATACTCCATTCACAATACTACCTCTTTCTCTCTCTTTCTCTTGTCTCCATAATATCTCCGAGCATCAAAATATTTTCACTGTCCTGTTTACTTTACCATGTCAACTCTAACTCCACTATTTCGGATACAAGTAAATATGGGCACGTTCGAAGTCTTTGTTTTGTTCATATTTATTATTATGTTTTCCATAATGGCCGAAAGGGAATTGACATATCGAGCTTGTATTTGTTTGCACTGTCCCAAATAAAACAAAAGTACCCGAAGCAAAAAAAAAAAAATTGAGAGAAATGCAATGTAAAAATTAAACGAGAATTTGATACGGAAGATTTCCTAGGATAAAGTGCAATGTGCATGCGTAATATGCGTATGCCGTTCTGGATTTACATAGTGTGCAGGTAGTTGTTGTAGAGTTGTTGAGAAACCCGGACCCCGCGGAGTCACCCATTTTTTTTTAACAAGAAAACTTGTTCAGGAAGAGAAGGAAAAAATAAATACGAATTACTTTCCCCTGTAGTTTGTATATTTAGTTCTGCAGTTTGCTTTACGTTGACAAGAGAAAAGGAGAGGCAGAAGAAAAAACAAATTGGGTTTAAAGAGAAAACTCATCTCAGTGGGAGACATTTTAATTCTAGGATTTTTTGAAAGTCAGATGAGATAAAGAGAAAGTCAAAGATGAAGTCGGCAGTAGGGAACAACAAGACCTTTACAACAATTCTGAGAAAGCGACTAGCAACTAGCAATATATCAATTCTATCAGGAAACAAGACTACGGAGGAAAGTTTCCTCATCAAGAACATGAACTTTTGTTTCACAAATACACTTTTGTTTCTACCAAATCCTCGTTTGTGATTTTTATTTTTCGTGAGTAGCTGCAAGTTAAAAATGTGGAGTTGCATCGAAATTGCAAAGAGAAATAGAAATATTTCAACATATTTAGAGTAGTGTGTATGATGTATTATGTCAAGGAAATGGGGGGATTTTAAATTTTTAAATGAACTTGAATGTTGATGTCAATCAAATCAAAACACGGAAATACTGCAGTAATGCAAAAGCAAAAGAAGAAGCTGCTTCTTCAGCAGTCATTTACTTGACTAGTTAGTAAAGTTGAAAGAACGTGTCATTTGATTTAATTTCCTTTCCTCCGTTCCTAGGCAAATACTTGGGAAATTGCATTTTCTCTTTATTTAGTTTCCCATGTAGTGGGAGTGACAGGGGAAACTTCTCAAGATGCATTTCTCCTAATGTGTGGATATTTACTCAAAATAAGGGTATTGAGTTTGCAGTCGAGTCTTTATAGTCAAATTTACATATTTTGTTGCCCATCCTCCTCCTCTTTCTCTCTCTTTCTCTCTCTTTCTCTCTCTCTCTACACTTTTTTCTATCATGATTTAGCTTGCACGACGACTTTGAGCGTGTGTGTGTATGTGAGTTTGTGTGAGTACAAAACTCTTTCTCGTTGGGCCCTGTAAAGTTATTTATGTAGAGGCGGGAATTGAAACTCAAAATGCAACTGGAATCGGGACTAGAACTAGAAACGAACATGACACTCGGAAAACTAATGCCTTGTCAAGCTTGTCGTCTTTTTGAATTTTTTATGAGAAGAGGAGGAGGAGGAGGAAGAGAATAGAATACAAAAAAGGCGAAAGAACGGAGGAGCTCTTCGTCCGTATGTGAGGATGAATGACATGCACAGTCAAGTCACAGATTATCGTTGACATTCTTTCATGGGATATTATCTGCATCAAAAATCCTTATAGTCTGTACAATTCACACACAAAACTGCTACATATTATTATTGCACATGTACTATCAAAATACTATGTTTGAGAGTTTCGAGGGGGGAAAGGGTGACGACAGTGTGTGTGTGTGTGTGCATGCACACACATTTCATTCCATCAAAAGGTTTTTTTCCCATTGTCATTTTAGAAACTGCAAACTGTTTTGACACGACATTTCTATCTTATTTTCTCTGTATTCCACTATATTTCAATTTATTATTCAATTTTCACTCTTCCGACGACCAAAATCACACAGGGCAAAGGAAAACACATTGTGGATTTTCATCTTAAAATCTTTCAGTTTGAAGTTTGAAATAATCATTGCCAGGTTACATATATTCAGCAGAGTAATCCTTGACAAAATTTCCAATGCCAATGCCAATACCGAATACGTACTTGAAATCAAATGAAAATCTGTAATGGAAAAATTATTTATCAATATTTTATATATGTAGCCAGCCGAGTATTGTTGACGTTGAGCGATGGAGAAGATGTAATCGATGGCCAACTCTCGTTTTTCAAAAAAAAAGAAAAAAACCAAACCAAATCAAAGGAAAGAGAAATATCCAAAATGTATTCAAACTCCAAAAGAGAAAGTCGACCTCGGATTTCGCTCTTCGGATTTTTCGGTTTTCGGATTTCGGATTCCAGATTCCAGATTTCAATAGAGGATTTTCCCCACTTTGTCCTTAGGTTTTTCAGAGAGAGAGAGAGAGCAAGAGGAAGAGAAATGAGAAAACCCTTAAAAATATTCCAAGAGTGTGAGAAAAATGCAGCTGAGAGAAAAAGTTTCTTTCCTTTTTCTCGTGTGCTGTGGCTGTGTGTAAGGTTGCTGGGGGTTGTTGTTGTTGTTGTGAATGAAGTTTTGTTGGCATTCGCGTTAGCTTTCCTCCGATTGCCATTGTACGAGAAAACGGAATGGAGAACGAGAGAGAGAGTTCAAGGTTTCCTGTTTTTATTTTTATTCCCCTCAATTTCAAGTTGCGAGTACAATTTCAGAGTTTGGAGTGCTGAGTGTATGGAACACTGTCATTTTATCAAATCATGTAATTTTTCGTTCTCTGTCTCTCACTTTGTGTACATTGTACTGTTCAAAGTAACCGTCGGAGTTGAGAAACTCGAAACTCCCTGGGAAAATCATGCCTTTTTAAACTAAGAAAATAACAAATTCGATTTTCCATTGTAATGAAACTACAGTGATTTGTCGCTTCTCATTTTTTCGCTGCACTTACGTAATGCCCACTCACTCACTCGAGTAGAATGTATTCCAACTACATACGGACTACGGACTACTCCCTACCCCGACTACACTCATCTATTTGTATATGTCTGCTCCCTGTTTACACTCCGACGTGTTTACATGGGTCTAGACCTCGAGACACGAGCAAATCTAACTTTTTGAGAGGAAGAAATACAAAGTACAAATACATACACAATTTCGGAAAGAACCCCACTGAAGAAAAATGCTCCACCGTTTTATTTTGTTTTTCTTCTTCGTATTCGTCTTTTCCTTCTCCTTCTATATGTATTTCCTTCACTTTGCCTGTTTCTTCTGTTTCTGTTTTGGTTCTACTGGATTTCCTATAGAAATATAGGAAATACAAATACACACAGACACACACCCACCACTGATGTGTTTATGGTTTTTCTCCTATACAATTCAACCTTGGTCCTTTCACTTTATTGTCAGGCATATATATATATATATTTTATATATTGTATACAAAAATACGGAATCGAAATGGAAATCGAAAGGTTTCTCCTATTACAGACTATACCATTAAGGAAAGTCGTGTACATGTGTGTGTGTGTGTGTGAGTGTGTGTGTGTGATATTTATATTCACCCACAAGTTTAACTTTCTCTTATTTCTATTCTTTTTCTCTCTCTCTTTCTCCTTCGCCTCCTCCAATGCTTTCTCCTTCTATAGGGGAGAAAGCGCATAAAGGAGAGAGAGAGAGAGTAGGAAGAAGACAAAGTACGAGGTAAACGTATTAATAATATTTCTTTTTTCTCTCTCTCTCCTCTTTCGATCCTATGGAAAGTATGAAAGTACAGATACATAAGGGATTTTTGTTTAGATTCGGAAGACTGTTAGTTTTCTCGTTGGAGATGCTCTCTAAGATTTTGCCACTTTTTTTACACCTTTTTGTAGTTTGGTTGTGAGGTTGTGAGCTCTCTCTCTCTCTGGCTGGTTCTTCTTCTCGTTCACTCCCTCCTCTTCCTCTCTGCTCTTCTACAATGTTCCGGTTGATAGTGAATTATTGAATTTCCTCGATTTCTTCTTACACGGCACTTTCTCTATGTCGGCTAATGTCTAGGAACATCCAACCTGGTTACGTTTTTCCAAGTGATTTATTCTAGTCTTTGTGCGTCCGAAACTACTTCCAGTCTAATTTTTGTTTCCTAACTTTGAACCACCTCCAAACGTCGTCCATATATACAGAACAGATGCAAGCAGAAGAAGCATTTTCTGTGTACATAACAAACACGATGGAGACTGGGAACTGTATGCTATTCTGTGTGTATGTGTGTGTATTTTTGTGTCTGAGAGCATTCCAATGTGCTCGAATGACTGTTAGCCATACATATTTTTTCTGGCACTCGCTCTGGCTCTGGCTCTTAGCTCTTACGCCATTCCAAGTCCAAGTTAGAGTTCGAGTTCTGCTACTGTAAATGCATGCATTTTTCAATATTTCTTTGGTTCGCTTGACTTTGAATTATAGATTTTTTTTGTAATTGACATAGTATTATCTACAAAGTAGATTTATGACCTCAAGCCTTCACTCGATAGTCACCAGTAACCAAATAAAAAAGCTGGAAAAACGGAACTGAGCGTAGTACACAGTCAACATTTACGATGTGTCTGTGTATGGAGGTACGAGGTACTTGAATTGGGAGAACTCAAGAGTTCCGTATTAGTAATTAACGGGGAAACACCTCTGACCCAAAATTTATGGCGCATCTTTCCTCTCTTTTCTCCCCCAATTTTAATTCTCATTCTCTTTCATCCATGCCGAGTAGAGTCGTCAGAGGACGTACGACTGAAAGAGAAGGAAGAGAGAGAAAGAAGAGAAAGCATGAAAGAAAGTGGGAGGGAAATAAGGAAAAGAAAGAAGATGCTCCATAAATTTAAAACAACTTTTGCATTTTATTCAGACTTCACAATATAATTTAATAGAGATTTTCATATTAGCAAATCCCAAGGCTCTCTCATTTTCTTTATTATTCCGAAATAAAAAAATAATGGTTACGATCGTAATAGAAATAGAAATAGCAAGTCCATTTGCAAATGCATATCGGAACCTTTTCTCTCTGCATTAAATTGTGTAGATTTCTCTTCTCTGTGAAATGAATTACGTTTTTTTAGTGAGAGTTGAAGTGTTTCACTCTCTTTCTCTCTTTCTCTCTCTTAGGAAAAACAAAGGCTGAGACTAGCATACAGAATGAAAAATGCTCTGGAAGGAACAAGTAAACTAACAAGGTCACGCCGGCACAAAAAAGTAACCTCTGCATTCATGCATGGCCTATACTTATAATTCACAAGTTTCTACACTTGTCTAAAACGGATAACTCACGAGTCACTTTCATAGACTTACTCTATATATATATGTATATAGAATTTCATGTAGTGCAAAAGCATAAAACTATATGTCAGCGGAATATCTATGGTACATCAAGAAAGAAAGAAAGAGAGAGAATAATAAAATGTATTCAGCGGAAAAAATTCTCGGGCTCTCGTATGTAACTCATGAGGAAATGTACGGACGGGAGCATAAGCGTGCTTGTGTGTAGATGTAGAGCACCAACACACTAGGCAAAGTAAAAGCAATGGAAACGGGAGACCATTTGAATTGCACTTCATAAGAATATTTCCCTCTCTTTCTCTCTCTCTCTCTTCTCTACATACATTCTTTTTTTTGCGTATTTATACTTTGCATTAGTATTCTTGAAGCTGATGGGGACTGGTGAATGGTGAAGGGAAAAAAAGTGAAAGATATGAGAACGTCTAAGAATTTTACATGAGCTCTCCACAGACTCCACACTCTCCGTCTTTCTCCTTTCATCTGAGGAGAAGAAAAAAAAGAAAGTAAAACTGCATGCACATACACTTTTATTCATATGTTGATGTTGACAGAGTCTTTTTCTCATCTTCTCTCTCTCTCTCTTTCTCTCTTTGACACACACACCCCCACACACACACACACACGCAAGTTAGTGCAATAAAATGCAGAGGAGTCTCTAAAGATCCTTCCGTGTATTCCGTTTTCTTGCACACACTCAAAAATGTCTTGGAGATGATGCAGTCGTGGCTTGAAAAGAATACAAAAATGAGTAGGAAAAAAGAAAAAAAGAAGGAGGGAAATGAGAATGGCGGCATGCAGTGCATCATATGGGGAATTGGAATTACAAACTCAAGCATATGGGTTCCTTTCCCCCATATTATCCGTCCATACTCAAAGCATCAATACGAACACAAAATATCGTTACTCAACCGTCATATATTCGAGCTGTAGCTGACAAGGAGCCAGTTGGTTTTGGTTCAAAATCCATTTTATCCATATACACTGCCACGAGAACGAGGAAACCGAGTAAATTCTACAGATATTGTACAGATATATGTACATCCAGTTCATTTAGTGAGAGATGGTGGTTTTAGTCTGAGAAATGTTCAGAGATTAATTATTCAACTGTGGAAATGTACTGTTCAGTATAAATAATCTAGTTTGAAATTACAATTAAATTTTCCCTTATTATATAAAGTACTTCATGCTGTGAATTATCCAAAATTGAGAATCTGGGGTAGCGTGTTGGTGTGTGTGTGTGTGTGTAATGTGCATGTGTAGGCGGAAGAATGGGAATGAGTGAATTTTTTTGGGGAAAGTAACGATGACTCCATGCTCCGATGGGTTTCAAGGATTAAAAATTTAATTTTCCAATTAAAACTTTTCACAGCTTGGAAGAGGTTTCCCTGTGTGATGAGAGTTTGTTTCCTGCGCTCACTGTTGGAGAGTCGTTTTGAGTAGTGTGATGAGAATGTGTCCGCAAAGGTTTATCCATCTCTCTTGTCTCGACTCGTGTTGAAGTTGAAACTCTCCCATATCTGAATGTGTGATGTGATGTAATCACAGTACAAGCTCAGTAATCACTGAGCCAGATTTTTGCCCTTGGTGAGTGCCCGTAATTACACTGATTACATGGTGCCTTACAACACTCGGAACATGTTATATAATTTCACCTGCACACACACACACACACACACACACACACACATAATCATCATGGAGAATGAATGAGGAAAGTATCGGGGAGAAAATCTTAATTCGTTTGAATCAATCCAATGAGGGAATTTCAAATTAATTAATTACTAACTCGCTTGTCTGATTAAATCCAACACAATAATTGACCTCACAATGAAAATTACGAATTACGTAAAATAATTCTTATTTACACGAGGACACGAGTCTTCCCAAACATTTCTCATCAATTCCAGTTTACTAAGCTCGAACAGATGCTCCAACATTTTGAATCTCATTCCACAAATACAAATACCTACAACAATCACGTTCAAATTCAAATTCAAAATCCCCACTCAAGACTCATCTTGTTTACTACCGAATAAAACCAGAGTTGTCGCCTCCATACATACTGAGAAATTTAATTTAGAGATGAGTTTGGAGATATGAACATCCAGGGTTTTTTTCTCGTTTCCACAATCAGCGCATGGAGAAGGTAAACAACAATTCACCGTGTTACTTCCTTTCTGTTTTTTCCTTTCATTTTCATTATTTTATGTTGTGAGTTTCTAATTTGAAGAGTTTGAAGTGATCAGATTTTGATTACTTAAATTTGAATGAAATTAGATTGATCCGAGTTTCTCCACATGATATGAATGTATGGCAATCATTATAAAAACTGATGTAGCCAACTGTCAACTCTGAGTAGAGTTGACTGAATTTTAGGGGGAGGGGGGAATATTCTCAAGTGCCTCTGTGTTTTCCAAGTGAAGTATTGTCAAGATATTGTGAATCACGTATCCCGTCCCTTTGTAAAATTTATGATGCATGTATCAGGACGTTTGACTCGGGGAAGCATAAATAGTAAATACAGTGAAAATAGGGTGACGACATTAAACAATATTTCTTATATTAAAAGAATGGGTATATCAGTATATATATCTGTATACACAGGGAGCTGCCTTTGATCTGTGATTTGTGACAGTATAATTATACTGTATAGAATTCCCCATTTCTTCTTTGCACATCTCTCTCTGCCTTGCTCTCTGTTCCTCGTCAGTCAAACTACAAAATGGAATGGAATAGAGCTGAGCAGTGAGCCGTGTTCTCATGGGATACTGCACAAAAATGAAGCTCATTTTTTTTAGAGGTCGATAGATAATTTCATCTATCGATGTCGAATCATACGTATTCCTTTTTGAAATCCTTGGCATGTTTCTGACAAAACTGTAAACTACCAATCGGTTTTTATCTGTGTGTTTGTACGTTTGATGTACAAATTCAGCATGTTTACTAATTAGTATTCGTCGCCGTATATTACTTCTCCTGGTTTCGTCTTATGATAACCACGGGAAAGGGCTCAAAATATGTAACAGTTTTCCTTTAAAATCCAAATAAGATTTATTCCCGGTTGGTACATAGATAAAGTTTATAACTTTATTTTAGGCAGGAGCTGTAACCAGTCGCTACTAAGCACCAAACCATTTTTATCTTTAACCATATTTTCCTTTTGTCCATTTAATGTGAATGGGGGAAAAAGGGGTTAGAAAAATAGAAAAGAAAATACCAGACCTTTCAGTTGTCCCGTTTTTCTTGCAATATATTTCACAACAATCACTCCGGGAAAGGAAAACTTGTTTGGGGGGAAGTTGATTTAGATGTCACTTGAATATGCAAATTTCAGGCTAGAGAAAACGATGAAGTTATTCTATAATTTCCTCAAATTTTGATGCCCATCACTCTTTGTCTCCTTCTTTCCATATACTATTTTGCATTGAACGCACTCTTCACTTTGCGTATCCACATATCTGTATGTATTGTACAAATCAATAGTAAATAGTATTTAATAAGTACACAGGACGTGCATCCATAGTAGTATGAAATTTCCCAGTAGAAATTCGACCCATTGTGCAAAGGAAAGGTAGAGACATCCATGACATAATAATGGTAAGACACGGGTCGTTCTATCCCCCACATTTTGCATATCCTTGGTGATAGTTATATACTAAATATCTGTATACATATATCTTACGCACAATGTATGGTGTGTATTTGTATACACAAGGCTCTATCTCGCTCTCTCTCTCTCGCATACTTTGTGAATCCCCTCGACGACTATATAAATCTGTCGTTATTAATGCAAAACGTATTAAACATGATTGCACTGTACTCAAACACGGAAATCTAGAGACTGGCGATACAATTTGACAAGTAAAATACATGGCTCGGCAACCATTTAATAACATATGGCAAAACTAAATGCATACTTACACACTCACACAGGTCAAACAACCAACCAAGAGCTAATGCCCAACCAAAAACCCACATACACACACACACACACACACACACACACACACACACACACACACACATTCACATATCTGTAGGTAGAGAAACAAACCAACTAACGAAAAATGCCTTTCCCCCTTTTCTCTCTCTCTCTCTCTTTCTCTCTCTCTCTTTCTCTGCCTTTACTTCTCGTTTTTTTTGTTTCCATTTGGCACGCACTCCAATCTCCAGTCCTATAGCCATTGTTTGGTATGGTAAAAACGGTGAATGATACTCAATCCATATTTATTTATTTTCGGAACCATGTAAAAACTGCAGACTAAAAAAAAAAAAAACTACAACTATACAACTTGCGAACCCGAAAAAGTTGACGGTGCCGTAGAAAAGAAGAAAAAAAATTGTTTTTATTGGGAGGTTTATTATTTAAAGTCAGGTGAGAGGCGAAAAAAAATACGTATATATATATATATCTGTATTTCCTTGCGTTTTTATCGTGTTTCTTGAACATGCATCGGGGGGATATGAATGGAAAGTAGAAGTAGAGGACTACACGTAAAAAAAGGATAAATGACGGTTAGTATTATTAGGATTAGAATTATTATTATTATTATTATTATCATTATTATGGTTACTGGGATTGGTATTAGTTTTAGTATTGTGATGGTCGCACGATTGAGAATGAATTGAGCTCAATAAAAAAATATCTATGAATGCCTTTCCCCAGGGCGAGCAAATAACAAACAAATCATTTTATCTATCCCAGACTGCTCGCTCCTACACATACATATATCAGAACATATGTAGTTGTAGTAGTAGTACAGTAGTAAAGAAAACTACATAGGGACATACATTCGTTGCCGACGGTGTGGAGACCTTGCAGTTAGTTTCAGTTCGATTTGGACTTCCAGCCAGGTTTTTTCTCTATATTTGTGTAATACCTACAGATATGTGCCGGAACTCTGGCACATAGAGAATACAGGTAGAGCAAATGTAGAACTGTATATGAATAGCGATAGCTAGTGGTAATATTATAACGAGTAATTTGGAAAACTGTCGTAAAGTCAGTCGGAATTCATATGAATTAGTCCGTATAAGTCGTTAGTCGCTCTCTCTCTGTGAAGAGTAAATTGGTCTGGGAAATGCGATGGAAAAAGAATGGAAAAATTTATATTTCTCCTTTCGAGCCCACACACACACACACACACAAACATACAAAAACTCATTGGCTTGAGTCAAAGTCGAACTCGGAGTCTGACTTGAATTGTTTGTTTTAATACTCCCCCGTTTGCCATGCATCTTTCTCTTCCCCCTTTTTTTTGCTAATTCCTCCTTTACCTTGCACAGTTTCCCTCTGTTTCAATTTGAGTGTGTGAGTTCAATAGGTCGGCAGAATTCTCTGCGTACAGTCACAGTCAGTCACATACGCGAATGAGCGAGGGAGAGAAAGGGAGAGAGAGAAAGAAAAAGAGAGAATTTGCAATCAGATGAAATGCGTTTTATTTTACTGTTATGTATTACTATTAGTATTATTGTTCGGGTCATTCCATTTCATTCCATTCATTTTCCATAGATTATAATTTACCGTGCTCTTTCTTTCTCTCTCTCTTTCCCTCTCATTTAATCTCTTTTCTTTTCCCCGGCCATCTGTTTTCCTTTTTTGTCTTGTCGTTCTTCTTGTGAAAATATCATTTGAAATACCTACTCATTCCCCGACAGTGTGACAAAAGTTGCTCACGATAAAACCTAAACATGGCACAATTCATTTTTCGAATTATTTTTCCTTCAATAACACAACAAAATGTACCGATATATATATGTACAGATACAAGTACGAGTACAAAAAAAATCAATAAAAAAAATCAGACGGGTATAAAAATGCAGAAAAGGCTAGAGAATTGGAATGGTCATTGGGGAATTTGAGTATTTTGCCAAAAACAATTTACAAGTAAAGTGGCAGCTGAGCCAATTAACTTTCATGTAGTCATCGGCTAATATTGTGCCATGCTATTACTTTAACTAGAACTGAAACCCCCACAAACTAATACTAATACGAATCCAAATACGAATACTAGAGAATATGTAGAGAGAGAGAGAGAGAGAGAGAGAGGGAAACCCAAAACGATTGACTTGTATCTGTAAGTGGACACGCGGCTCCATTTTGTACATGGAGATATTGACGACTTTCTCCATGGTTGTTTCCATTCCCATTGTCTCCTGTCCCTTGTTCATTGTTCCTTGTCCGTTATCCGTTGTCCACCGTCCGCTGTAAATGTACAAATTTGGAGAGTGTAGAAAATGGAAAACACTCACAAATTATATGGTAAATTAAATTCAGAGTCCTGTATGGACAATGGACAGTTGCCGAATCACCGAATGAGAAAGAGTAATGGAGAAAGTGAAAGAGAAAGGGTCACAAAATCCAATTGGGCAGATAAATATTTATTTCCCTGTACTTTCTCTCTCTCTTTCTCTCTCTCTTTCTCTCTCTCTTTCTCTCTCTTTGGGTTGAGGAATTGAGAATTGAGAGCAGAAATTGGAAATTGAATTCACATGATAAATCCACTCTAATTCAAATGTCAACACAATCTAGAATCCTCAATCCATGAAGAGCCAACAGCATTTATTAATTAAACAATTAAATTTGGGGTAACGGTACAAAGACAAAGACAAAGGCAAAGGCAAAACAAAGTGGAAAATAGGAAATGCAAAGGTAGAATCCGAACAATTATAATTTTTTGTACAGATATAATGAGGGAAATTCTATCCCTCCTCCTATTCCTACGGACATGTTTCCTCTAATGAAACCAAAACAATGAAAGTGGACACTGAAAGGAGATTCGGACAATCTCTCTCTCGCTCTCTCTCTTTCCCCCTGTCTCTCCGTGCCTTATCATTAGTTTGATGGTCATATGCAAAAGTCCATAGTCATATACAAGTTCAGCCTAGTGACGTTAGTGCATTGTCGTTCCAAATTCCGAAATTCCCGATTCCCTGAAATTCAAAACCCAGGAATTACCATGTATAACAAATAACAAACTGGGTGGTATGCCATGTGACGAGGACTCGTCGAGTGTCGCATGGTTATATACAGACAGCAGTGTGTGTGTGTGTGTGTGTGTGTATGTGGGTGTGTGTGTTTGGTGTGGTCCAAGGTTGTAAGTTGTAATGTAATCTACGTAATTGCAACTTGGGTTATGCATGTGGAGGATATCAGTAGCTACTCTCTCTCTCTTTCTCTACTTCTTTCTCTTTCTCTTCAGTATGCAGAAATAGAAGAGAGAGAGAGAGAGTATGGGAAAGCTTGGTTCGGAGAAAATTACATGGTGAGCTCTTTCTCTTCGTCAACTTCAAACTTTAGAGGCCATTTTGTTCTGGATGAATGAACGAACAAACAATTACTATCGATCCCCATTGGTTTACTTCCATGACTACAAGTTGCCACACACACACAAACACACACAAACACACACACACACACACACACACAGAGACACGTACTACATATTTGGGAGGATCCTGAGTGTCTACACATGATTTTCATATATTATACGATTACGATTACGATTACATAAGAAATCAAATGTGGGTTTGTGGGGCGGGTGGAGGGAAACAATTTACAATTTACATACATAAACCATCAACTTACCTATCTTTAACTCGCTCAAGTAACAGAACGAGAGCAAAGAAAAAATGAAAATGAAGAAGAAGTATGTAGAAGAAGCATAAAAAACGGTCCCATTATCTTTGGACGATTATCATTACTATTATCATTACTATTAGTTTTTTGTAGAGAAAAATCCACAATCCACAATTCACAATTCACAATCGAGATTTTGCATACTTTTATGGGGGACGTCCAAGTAATTTCGTGCTCACATAATATTTATACTTGAGCCCCATCAAATGTCGAGTTTTTTTATTCAACTTTTGAATACCCCTCGTTTAAATTCCCATCCTGCTTATTACCATGTCATTTTTATTTAATAAGATTTAATAAAGGGCGTTCCAAGTACATTTAAATGATACAGTCTTCTTTTTTTAATGTTATGTGACATCCACATTTTACATGTTTTGCTATATATGTAGGAAAAAAACTGGGACATTATAACAAAAGAAAAAAACTGTTGAAATCGATAATGGAAATGGAAATGGACGGTTGTGTAATTTAAATCCGAGTCGTATTTTGCTAAAATGTCAAGTATTGTATAAATCCCTCTTTGCTTTCTCTATTATAATTGGATTTTTTTTTGAGATGCGCCAAAGTTGTAGGTATAAATAATTTAAAAAATAATTCCATGAGAATGAGAAACGACTGCCATTACAAGATGCATTGTCATTATTTACGGATTTGTTGTGGACAACTTTCCAATTTCTGACTCTAAACTTGTGTGCGAGTGAGGAAGAGAGAGATGTTTGAGATTTGTATGCATGCAATGAGGATGAGAGCGATCTCCTGCCTCTCTGTCTCTGTGTAATGTATATCGTGTGTGTACGAGAGGAAGCAAAGGACAAAATATATAGTCGTATGCAGAGTAGCGAACGTAATGAGACTGGTTTTCGAGAGTCTCGAGTTTTGAGATTCTCAATTTCAAAATCTCGAGAAATTTTTTTTTTGAGACTTGATACAATTTTCGGTTTTCTCACGTTAACTCCTGAACCGTTCAAGATTTTCACTCCCAGCTTTTTTGCAATGGCAATGTATAACCATGATACACGATAATTCTGGACGCGGGTATTGTCAGAATACCTGGGTTGTCATTATTCAGGGTTTTTTATGTTTGGAATGTGTTATCACACATACTTCCAATTTAATTAAATTCCTATGTAATAAAATATGCAGAATTCAAATCTTTGATTAAATTACAAAAAATCAGAATTAAAAAAACCGAATTCGGTGTTTGACCCGGGATTTTTAGCAAGCATACGATTCGTTGGATTCTGAGGTAAAAAATAAGAAGATTCGGAAGCTAAAGTCGTAATTCAGAAAAAATCGGTAAAATTGTAATACCCGGGTAACAACCATTTCCGGTTTTCAAAATTTTCGAGATTGAGACCATCAAAATTCAAGACTTTTTGAGACATAGAAACAGAGGGAATCTCAAATTTAAGATTTTGAGACATGTCTCGTCTCGACGAACTCTAATGCATAGATGTGGAGTTTTATCCAATTCCATTGGATATCCTCCTTCTCCTCAAATTCTGTATCTGTAGAGAGTGCAAGTTGGGAATAGAGAAAAATGCAAAGTCTCTTTAATCTGATGTGATTCCGTGTCTACAGCTCCTTTGGACTCTCTCCATGCCAGAACTTAATAACATTCTAACGAAAGGAAAACACAAAAGAACTCGAGATCAATCAAGAGAATTCCACTTGAGATTTACCCCTTTTCACGAATCAGCAATTTTTTCCCCATTTTCCTCCTCCCGAACTCCCGAGCTTTACATTTGCAATCTCATACTCTTCTTTTCTCTCTCTCTTTTTCTCTCCTCTACTGAATTCTTGGTTCTTGGTTCTTGAGTCTTGGAAATTTAGAGGCAGAGTCAGAGTTGAAGTTGAATCTGAATCTGAAGCCGAAGCCGAAGCCGAGGCTCAAAATTGAGAATTTAAATTCTTTGTTAAAACTAAATGGTGAAAGCTAAAACTATATGAAATGGGGGAACATTGATTGCACTTTGCTCTTGGGTCTGTTCTTGTTCGTTCTCTCCTTCTCTTCATCCTGTTTTCCCTGGTTCTCTTGATCTCTCGTCCCGCCTTCTCAGTCCTCTGTCAACTTCTCTCCTTCGCTTTCTCTTTCTCCTACTCAATTCCTAGTACTTTCACTAACACTGAAGTAAAAAAAAAACCTCTCATAGTTCATCTTGCCCAGAGTCGGAATGTTTCTGAACACACAGAATCCAAATCAGACACAAATCAGGAGCAGAAAATGGGGAAAAAGCCTTGTTCTATTAACTTTCACTAATTAAAATCCAGTCGATGAAAACATTTATTTCAACTTTTTCTCCCTCTTTTTTCTCCTCCTTTCTTCTTCTTCTTTTTCTTCTTCCCCATGTTCAAGTCATTTCCATGTTTTATATGGTCTCATGCTCCAACACCATTTTAAACTTGAACAAATTATATTTCCCCTCTTTTTTTGTTTGCCACATTCAACAATTAAAACTCTCATTTCCAGAATTCCAGGGCTCCAGAACTTCAGACAAAGACCCTCAAAAAAAGAAAGTTGTAAACTGGTGGCTGATTGCAATTCAAATGGGGGAATCAAATGATGGCACGGCCAATTGATTGTATTTAATTTCGCATTCACATTCATGCCGAATGAATTAACAGAGTCCGAGTTCATTTGCACTAATTATTATAATCAGAGAGATTGCACTGACATTAAGCAAGGATTAAATTACACTTAATTAAATCAAAGGACTTTTCATCCTGAACTTGAATCTAACTAGATTAGCCTGTAATCTAAAATCATATCTGAGAATTTAATTCTAAAAAAGAGATCCCAATATATTTGCACCTCCCCCAAAAGGGAAGGTCAACGGTCAACGGTCATACAAAAAAAAATCAAATCCCTATTGACTTTAGAAAATCGAAAATCCAATATTTATTTTATGGATTGAGTCTCCTCAATCCTCCAGATAATTTTTATAATGCAATTTCATGATAGATGGAAGAAATGAAATGCAATCGGATCGAATTCTCTCTCTCTCTTTCTCTCTCATCTCTCTCATCGTCTTCAGGTTTCCACTTTTGAGTGGAGTTCTTTGTTGTGAGTTGTGAGCGGAATTGTATTAAATTGGTAGGGAAAGCAAAAGCAAAAGCAAAATAAATGATAAAAGTAAGATCCCTTTTCAACTTCTTTTCATCCCGCTTGTCTTCTCTTCATCTCCTTCTTCTTCTTCTTCTTCCTCTACCAGTTTGACTCTCTATTTGGAAATTTTTCGTCTAGCAAAAGCAAAACCTTTGAGTGATCTCCCCTCTCTCTCTCTCTCCCTCTCAATTCTCCGATTTTATTCTCTCTCTCTCTCTTTCGTCTTTCAATTTGGCTCTGAACTTGAGTCTAAAGTCCAGAAATCCAGATCAATGAATTCGAATCCAAATCCAAATCCAAACCCAAACAACATGTCTATTACAATCTATTTATTCTTATTCTCCTCTGTACTCAAACTCAATGTGTAGATATGAGAAGTAGGATTTCTTTTTACCCCAACGACGACTCAATGTCCGTACTGAATAGAAAGGACCATGTGTAATATGTTCGTTTTAATTGCTTTCCCTATCAGTATAATGGATGTGAGTCATTCTCTATACTCTTCATTTTTTTCCCAAGTAGATAAAAAAATAAGGAGAGAAAAAGAGGGAAAGGGACGAGGCAGAAGAAAGAAAGAAAGAAAGTTGCTATACATACATGTGGAAATACAGATATGTGTGCATTTCCTTTTAAGATTTTATCAAAACTCTACGATCGACATTCTGCAGTCTACAGTCTACAGTCCACAGATATATCGTACAAGAGTTGACGGGAGAACACACAGAGGAGTTAGATGCAGTCGGGATCGGATGAAGACGAGGAGGAGGAAGATGAAGATGAGAGGTTCGACTTTCTTCCTTGATACTCGACGGCTTGAGTTTTGCTCTCATCGTTATATCTGAAATCTCAATGGATAGGTGTGGATATGGATATGGAAAGGAAATGTACAGAGAACGAAACAGTCTTCTATAGATTATAAAGGCTCATTCACATTGCTACTGATATATTACTGCCAAAGATTTTATATCAAATACATTGTCTAGATGGCTTTTCGGCTTTTTTGACGTCGCGTCACTCAATCTCGCTCCTCACTTCCGCTGATATCTCATCTATCTTTTCCTCCCGTCTCTCTCCACATTGTGGATACGATATGATATGGAGACGGAGCAAGCAAGCAAGCAAGCAATACAACAGCGAGAGAAAACCCCCGCCTTTCCCCTTGTACTACCTTACTTTTGATTGCTTACCCTCACCCTCATCTTGATCTTGATCCTAATCCTGATCAACGCTTAACGGATATGCTCACAAAAAAACACACCAAGAGTCCTTTGGATTTGGATGCTTTACTTTTTTTTATATGGGATCATCCTCAAGTTTTCCAGTCAAGTGGAGCTGGAGCTGGTGTTGGAAGAATTGGAGAGTGGTGATGAGTTAGGAATGGACTATCAATTTTGTTTTTGGAACAGCAGTCGAATTAGAAAGACAAAGAGAGATTGAAATAATTATAAAATACAACAACAACAACATTGCCCTCAATAAATTGCTGGACAAACATCTGTACGATATAATTTGTATTTGTTATGCATCGTCGATGCGATTAATGATATTCAGGGGAAAAAAATCAGAGTGGAAAGTCCTTGCTGGAAGATTACGGGGAAAAGTCAAAATGATGTGAGATGATGAGGATGAAAGGAAGAGGGGAAAGACAAAGACAATGCCAACAGAGACCACAGGGAATAAATTACATTGAAAATTAATGATTTGAAAGAGGAAAGGTGAAGATGCGCTGGTAATAAATGTCACCAGAGGTTTTCTCTATAGGAAAACTGGAAATCTCTTTTGAGCGAAAAAGTATGTACGGATTTTTTTTTGGAGGGGGATCCGGAGTCTGTGGGGACTCCTACTACTGAATGATACAGAGAGAATAATTTGGATTTTGGGATCGGGAGGAGGACGAGAAAGAAAGAGAACAAGAACAAGTGGAAAGAGAAAGAGCGAGCACTCACAGTGTACTCATCGTTCCTGAGAAGGAAAAGGAAAGTCAAAGTGAAAGTGAATGTGAACGGGAGGGAAAGAGGAAGACGACGAACGACGAAGACGACGACGACGAAGAAGAAGAAAGGAAGTGAGGGAGATAAAGAAGAGGAGGAAGAGGAAGAAGGAGAGCGAGAGAGAGAGAGAGAGAAAGAGGGGGAGGGAAATACAGAGAGGTTATACAGATACGATTATTATATAATATTTTATATTATATGAGATGCATAAAGTTTATCATCATTACGACAATGGGATCTCTCCCTTCCTTTCTCTTTCCTCTCTTCGGTTCCCCTTTCCCAGTCGCAGTCTCAGTCTCCGTCTCCAGTCTTTTCCAATTTAGACTGGCAAACCGGCGTTCTCTCTCTCTCTCTTTCTCGCTTCTTATTCTTCTTCATCTTCTCGGTCCCGTTGTCTTGCCATCATCATTTTAACTTCTTTATGTTGGTTTCTCCGTGCTCATCACCTGGAACGTGAAAGTTACCAAACCAGAAATGAACATCCAGATTTTCTACACCGTCTACACACTTTCCTCTCTTCCTCTCCTCAAAGAATCTGCATTCTCTTCACTCCAGTCTGGATTTTAGAGTCGCGGGAATGGCAAAATGAAAATGCTCAACTTTTACGTCACATTATACTCGTTAGTCTCTCTCTCTCTCGCTTATCCTTAGTCTATGAATACACATGCATAGAGATTTTTAGATCTTGGTCCCCAGGGTTAGAATTGGTTGTGATTTTGGAATGCAGCTTCTGATTCAAGTTCTACTTAACCGGCAACTTTGGGATCCGAAGTTTGACTTTTACGCTTCCCCCTTTAAAATCTTTCCACTTCTGCTTTTGTCCTTTGTCTATTTTCACTTCCTCACTTTCCTTCGAGTTCAAACCCCTCACGCATGAAATCAAGTTCGATCTTCCTCCAAACAAATGAAGGCTGAGAACATTTGAATTTTAAATACAAAAATGGTGAAGAATTTATTTCAATTTCTAGTACAGACAATTGAATTAACAATGTTGACAGTTAAAGACAAATAATGGGAAGTCGTTGGGAAAATAAGGAAATACGACAGAAGGAATGAAGACAAGAGATTTCCATTGGGAAATGAGAGGAATATGTACGCGGGGAAAATATGACGAGTTTAGCCCTCCGAGTTTTTTTTTTTTGTTGTTGTTGGATAAAGTGAAAGGAATTGTTATCACGACGGGAGAGAGAACAAGAACTACAGGAAAGATATTTTATGTGTGTGTAGTCTGTAACAACAGCTGAATACAGACTCTGTAGTGCAATGTGTTTGGCGGATAGACAAGTAAATATCAGTAATGGCTCGAAAATTCATTTGACTGTGGATTGTCATTGGGCCATTGGAGTTTTCCAGTGCTTCTTCTGTTGTTTGGCACACAACTCTGACAACAGTCAGGACAAAGGACAAACAAACAACGAACGAAAAGCCTCGTGAGGACAAGTCGTACAGATATTGGTGTTTTTTGAACATAAAGAGACACATATATATATTTATATATTAAGAGTGGTAATGTGTGTACGATAGTAACGAACTGAGAGAAGCAATTAATTTAAAGTCCCTATAAAAGAGTGTAAAGCAAATAATAAATGAAAATAAATGGTTCTCTGAAGTTATTAAACTGTCCGATTGAAGATACTACTAAAAGACACTAAAGGGGGCTTTTACGTTGGAAAATGCGTGGAAATAATTTACGTATAGTAACTCGGGTTTTCCTCCGACTCACGTCATGCATTCTCTTTTCTACTTTTACTCTCTCTCTCTCTCTTTCGTTCTCTCTGTCTCTCTCTTTCTATATATTTTTCTTTTTTGGAAGGCGACTCTGAATGTTTTTCGTCTTGTAGAGAGAGAGAAAGAGAGTAATAGAAAATTATCACTTTTCTTTATTTTAACATCTTCATTTATACGATGGGAAGTGCCTACAGGCCACCATTAAATACATAAAGATACTTGAGACTTTCTCTCGCTCTCTTTCTCTTTCAAATATTTTCTACTTACAGTCACAGACCCAAACACATTCTCATCTTCATCTTGAGTCCGAGCTCAGTGTGTGTAATATGTCGCCTCCCGGCAAAACACAAGCATTATTGTAAATTCTTTGTCTCTTTCCACGAAATGCTATTGTAAATTCATGGGGATCCCTTAAAATACCTTTTATTTATAACTATCCACATGGAAACTCTTCACATACATTCACACTGTCACATATACACATATAAATCCAGCCAACCAATTTTTCCTTCCTACTTATTTATGGATGTATTAGTGCGAAATTTAGAAATTTAGAAACCAGACAGACATTTAATCCTAAATTCAAGAGTGGAAAGCATTACTAGTACTAATGAATAGTCAACATTTAAATGTCCTTGTCATTATCTTTTTAATTGCTAGGATTTTACTTTCATGTCGTAACAGCTGAGGAAAAAACAATAGGGAAAAAACAAATACAATTGCGAGTGAGAGTGAGAGGGAAATCATCATGTTTTGCAGAGGAACAAAGGAGAAAATAAAGCAAAGTTGTTCATTGGTTGGTGGTAAATGGTGAGGGAGCTGGAGGAATGGGTTTTCTAACAATGAGCTCGGAGCACGATTTGACTTTCTCCCTGAGGGTTTGAGGTTTCTCTGTACCAGTGGCGAGTGATTATCGTTTGCATTTATACTCAAAGAACCTGAAAAAGAGAAAAGATTTCGCCTTGTTTGTTTCCCGTTTTTATTTTCTTTCCTCCCCGACTAGGCCAATGAGAAAAGAGGAAGGGAAAATGGAGGAAATGTACAGAGATCGAAAGACAGCGAGAGAGAGGAGGAAGAACGAACATACTTACATTTAAGTACTTTCTCCAACACTTTCACTTTCTTCTTTACGCTCAGGTTTAATGTTGCAACATTACATTTTTCTCTTTCCTCTCTCTTTCTCTTCCCTCTACTTTCTCCTTCTATTTGACTGGGGAAATACAGAGTCAACCTCATTTTCTAGAGGCCACAGTTGTGCAGGAAATAAATGCATTAAACATGTTTAAACTCACCTTATGACCTTTACACGCTTCATGCATATGACGTGAAGTCTCCCAACTTACGGACTCTCTCTCTTTCCCGCTCTCTCTCTGTTTCTCCAGAGTTAGTCCGACTAAAAATCTGAAGGATTCTCGGGAAGAACCTCAGTTGTTTTCACTCTAGGAATCCGGAGGCTCAAAGTTTCTGATATGCATTTTCCTTTAATTATAATGCAGGAGCTTTGGTGCAATGGTTTTCGAAGAGAGAAAGAGGAACGTGAATTTCCATGGAATGTCGTTATTTTATTCCGAGAGATAATGATTACATCCTTCGTCCTTTCCCGTTAAGGGGTGAATTCACTTCGCTGCGTGAAAAACTTCAAAAAATCCGTGTGGCCAATGCTGGGGCAGGAAAAATATGTAAGACGTAAAAAAGGGTTTCTTGAGGTCCCAAGAACGCCAAAAAAATTGGAAGGGGC
>JAIUND010001714.1:0-31156 GCA_034699125.1 Gisinianus flammeolus | reverse complement strand
TAATGAAAATGTTGTTCCTGTACCCTTAGACTACGTCCACGCCAATTTTCAGCCAAATCCCTCAGGAACCCAATTTCTCATATAATGCCTGCGATGTCCTTTGAGTAAATATATTATACGTTTTCTAACGGAAGATTGATTGATTTGATTAATCATCTTTTGATCTTACCATGATGGCAGCATCATTTGGTTCGTAATGGATTTTCACCATGCCCGAAACAATTATATAAATCCCATTGGCCGCTTCACCCGCCTCCGACAATTTCTCACCAAATTCAAATTTGAGCAGCGTTGCATGTTCCTGTGTGTGAGAATGAATGAGAAAAGGATTCGAAAATATTCAAATATGTACAAAAAAACGTTGTTTGAATGGAAACAAAATCCAATGTATATACATATTAATTTTAATAAATTCCTAACCTTAACGTAATCCAATAGCTGCTCGTTCCCAATGACCCAGGATAAATTCTCTAGCAAGACGACCGGAGGGAAAGAGGAAATGGTGGCTGGAGAATGATATAGTCGTTTCATCTTCTCTTCCAGGGCAATCAGAAGAACCCCGTTCTCTTTGTCATCAATCAACCCTGTGTGTGTGTGTGTGGACAAATTAATTTATCATAGTTACAATTCAAGTGAGAACGTTTGCAATAAAAAAATTAGGATCCAGTGATGACGATAAGGTGTTATAATTATAACTATAATTAGTATTACCATCTTCTTTCAACTCCACGAGGGCATCCCGCATTTGATTTAGAACGGCCCTGCTTGCATGTCGAGTTTTGACAGCGATTGCAATCCCTGGATGTTCCTTCTGTAGCATTCCTAAAAAATGTACAGCATCAGCCCATCATCATTATCATCAGATAAACAACCAAGTCTTTTAAATAATGTTGAACTAATGTTTGTCATTTCTCGTTGGTCGTTCTCTTTACCCATTTCTCGGACGGTTTGTAGTCGTTCGTTTTCCAGGGCCATCCTCAATTTCTTCAAAATTTTTGGATGCTCAATCATCTGCGGAAGAAACTTGATGACGTCATCCACAGCCGTCACGAAACCTTTCCCAACATCGTAGCCAAGAAACAGCTGCTCGTTGATTCGTCGGTCCACGGATTTCATGATGAGTGGAAACATTGGCTGATGCGGGAGGCAAAAAAAAAATGAGAATTAAAATATATAGAATAGTCCTCACATAGTAATTATATTGCTGTAATTATTTTTATATGTAATTTAAAGCTTTTTATAAATAAATTGTGAGTTACACGAAGGAGCCGGAAAATCCGGAGGACTCGAACAATCCGAACAAATTTAATGTAATGAAATGCGTCCGTTCCATTGGCAGACACGTTGGCGGCCATTGGACTCGCCCGCACAAACACGGCCACACCAAGATCCACGAAACCCAATACTAACAAAACCATGTCCAAGTAATTCCATTTGTCCACACAAAAATAGTCACGTGCTCCCCGTCCAACCAACTGCACAATTCCCAATTCCCAATTCACACACAATCAATCAATCAATAAAAAACTGACGAGTATAGTTGGAATTGTGTGAACGTACTTTGACAAAGGCTTCAAAAACATAAATGATGATGAAAAAGAGGTTGACGCAAAAGAAAGTCCAGCATCGCCAGTCACATTTGTCCTGAGTCCCGCCTTCTTGGACCACATAATATGTTTCCACAGCCGCGGGGATGAGATTGAGGAAGATGGCAATCATGATGGCATACTCAAACCAGACACTGGTCGCAATCCTCCAGCAACACCTTCGTAAACTGTAAGTATACAAATAACAGCAGTGACTGCGTGCTCTTGTTCATCAATTATCTTATCAATTATCAATTATATGACGGACCTCGCACGTGGTTTTGCTGGGAGGTTTTCCGCGTTGCCGAATCTCCGGGTGAGACGGATTTGGAGCCAGGGAAAGAAACCATGGAGGACCCAATACTTGTTCAAATCCTTGGCATGTAAAATGCAGAGGGGTTTGTCTTCAGCCGAGGATGCAGAATTCCGTAGGATCTGTACAGCAATCTCCGTGAGGACGCCTTGTTCATACTGACGCCAAAAGGAGACTTTGAGGGCTTTCAAACAACGGAGTCGAGCCTCTTCCGTCATTTCCCGGTACTCTTCTTTGGTGGGCTCGTTTGAAACGACATTCTCGCACTCGTTACAGACCGTCGTGTGATCCTGCCTCCCCGCCTGTGTCGACAGCAAGCTGTTCACTTTCTCCAGCTCTTTTCGATTACTCTTGTTCTGTAATATTGTAATATATAGCACAATGCATATAATTTTTGTGTACAATATTGTGGTTTCACATATAAGAATAATGTGTATTTTCTATCACATTTCACTCAAATAATATCGTTATGATTCCTTCGGATTCAGAAAACTGTCTCACTTTCTTGTAAGGATTCTCAATGGATGTGTATTTCTCGACGAGTTCCCAGGAGGCATCCGCGAGGAATCGATCATTTTTGAGGACGACAATCGTCCGTGTTTGAGAGCCCGTCACTTGCTTGAACGCATTATTCATGTCCTGAATTCGACCGATGGAGATTTCCGTCACTTTCAAACAGTCCAACAACATTTGAGTCGTCGTCCCGTTTACCACCAGCGTGAAAAAAACGATCCCAGCTGTTTGGAGGAGGAACTAAAAAAAAAAGATGGACGACGAACCCAGCCCAAAATAAAATACTTAAATCGATACCGAAATTGGAAATTAAGAGAGGATTGTCGTGATTTCTATATACACGTACTTTCGGTCCGATATTGGGTTTCGTACAGAGCTCAGGATTGGTGTAGATTTCCAGGGACAAACAAATCCCGATGGCCCCGCGAAGTCCACCCCACATCATGACGATCATATTCTGCCAGGTGAGTCCGTACCCCATCCGACTCAAACATGGACTCAGCAATAAGAGCATGAATAATCTAATACACATTGTTTTATATATTTCAGTTTGAGACACGAAATTTCCGTTGAAACTCCCGTTGTAAACGTTTTTTCAATGTATGATGTACAAAATACAAAATATTAAAATATCTGTAATGTTTGGTATACCGAATGATGTTCAAGGCGATGTAGAGGAAAATTAAGTAGTAGCCGTCGCTCTCATGGATTGAATTGATGGCCGTTTCCGTGATGACGATCCCCACAATGACAAACAAGACCGTGTTGAGTAAATAGCTCAACATTTCCCAGAAATGATGGACAAGGACCTCCACGTCCGGACTGATGCTCGTCCTCTCCGCACTCATCACAATCCCCAACACGACAACGGCCATCACACCCGACACCCCCAACAGAGCTTCCCCAATGTAATACGTCAAATATGCGGCGACGAGAGTGATGGTGATCTCCACGGTCGCATCATTGAAGATCCTCGAGAGACAAAATACGGAGATTTTAGCCATGAAAAATCCAAATACGGGACCACCCAGCGTGATTCGACAAAACTTGGTGAGGATATGCACGGCCAAGTCCGGTTGCCCCGGATTCACCACAATATCCTCAAATATTTCGTAGAGTAAAATGGCCACGCCGTCATTTAGCAGGGATTCGCCTTCAATCATCGTCGACAGGGACTCGCTAGTACCTGGTTTGAGCAGTGCACAGATAAACAAAAGGAAAAAAAACCCCCATGATTTAATTAGTAACCTCTTTTATGAACGGCAGGAGAGAACGAACGATTATAGGCTCAGTTTCTCACCCAATTCCTTTAAAATGGCCACCACAGCCACTGGATCCGTCGCGGAGATGATGGAACCAAAAAGGCTGGCTTGAGCAAAATCCCAGTGATAGTTAATGAGGAAGTTTTGACACACCAACGCCGTCACGAACGTCGTAATTAACATTCCAGGGAGGGCGGCAATTAAAATCTACATGTGGAAAAAACATAAAAATTGATAAATCAGTAGTGATTTTTTCCTTTGTCTTGTGATTGAATCGTTTTTTTTGTATGTCCATTAAAATATATACTTAAATGAGAATCTCACTTGAGCTGCACTTCGAACGAAAACGTGAGAATTCATGGCGAAAGCGGACTCAAAGATGAGACCCGGCAGGAAAACGTAGAGAATGATTTTGGGAGGCATTCGAGCAATTTTGGTGAACACACTCCACCACTCGCATCCATTTTCCCACACATCCCTGGAGAATCTGGTCCCCAATCCGAGGAGCAATCCCGTGATCATGAGGACGACACTGTACGGTATGCAGAGACCAGTTAGTCGAAGCATCGTCCGAGCAATTGCTCCCCATGCAATTATCCCAAATAAACTCATAAAGAACTTGAGGTTCAGATGATTGAATTTTTTACAGTCTCGCGCTGCATGGAAATGTAAAAAGAAAATATTGTTGTGTAATGTATAGTTTCTGATTCAAGTCCGATATTCGATCGAATCTCTGATGAACTGATGACTGATGACTGTTGATAACTTACGAAGTTTTTGATTTTTGGTGTACAGTCTTTGCTTCTCACAAAATCCGGGTTTCAAGGATAAAACGGGATTGCCCAAGCTGGCCGATGGTTCTTTATCATGATGACTCTCCTTATTCACCTTGCCCTTCACTGGTGAGGATGCATTGCAGGATGCAGCCAGGAATGTGAGGCAGACACTCAGCAGAACAACAAGAACCTTCACTCTCCAATCCATCCTGGTCCTTTTCATTACACTCTTTCACTTTGGAAGTATTATAAGTAAGGAATTAGTAATTAGGCTTCAGTTTTTTATTGTGAGGGGAACTTTCCGTTTGTCTTCATTTCATACTCTTTGTTTTTGCATATACAACATGAATGTAATTGGGTTTTGACTGTTTTGATGTGGTGGTCAATACAATTTTGTCTGATGGGTTGAACCCCTGTGGAAAATACATACAAAGTACAAATACAAATACAAATTGGGTTGTAGCTGAGTGAACAATGAATGAATGAAGATGATTGAAGAAGAGTATACATTTGGTTGACTTACCAAATGTACCGACGGTCACCATTTTACTGTTCGTTTCATTCTAACAGGGTTTTTTATTATATTTTGCATAGATCCTTAACATATTATGTGTGTACATTTTTACAGGTTTGTAAACAATTAATTATACGGAATTGATGTATAGATGATACTGGATTTTTTAGACGATATTTGAATAGATTAAAGTTGGAGTGGAAAATTCAAATTTGCGGTACAGGAAATTACAGGGCGCTGTCCAAACAACCAACGTGAGTGCATGCACTCTTGTCATGCCGGGCCCAAATTATTCAAGGCCCTTCGCTTCACCCCTTTCAGTTTTATTGCCCAAGTTCAGGGCAATAGCAATAACAGTTTTTTTTGTTCACGATAACCCGTGACAGCAAGAGATTTTTTAAGCTCTTTATATATTATAGTCACATTTCCCTTTTAAAGAAATCAAAATTAAGGACTTGATGATTCCTTTTCTATAGATGAAACTGTCCGACAAAAAGGGCAACGAACGAAAAAGTTAATAAGTACTTCGTTTTTTAATTTGCTAATAATCGGGGTTTTAGCTCGAGAGTTTTGATTTATTCAAATAATAAGCACTAGGAAACAGGAAATGGAGGATGAAATGGAGGATGAAAATCCAAATCCAAATGCCGGTCGAGTTTGAACAATTCGGACCGCCATTTTGTCTTGCCAATTCCTTGGCCTTTTTCCAAGCCACCTCACCACCACAAGCTTTGATGGTGCGATCTGGGAAGATGAAAGTACACTTGCCCTGCTGTGGATTGACACATCCAGCCGTTGTTTCTCCAGTACACCAAGTCCCATACGATGGTAAACAACTGGAGTCATTTTTTTCAAATGTAAAATTCGGCTTTACATCTCGGCAGCCACAAATGGAATCCCCTCCTTTCTTCACACACGCCTGCGCACACACACACATTTTTTAATATAAATAAAGAAATACAGGAGCACTAGACTTGTACTTTTGATACAGTTGGATACAACGAAAAAATAAAAGGAAAAAGTAAATGTTTTTATGTGTTTTTTGTACCAGGGAAAAGGTAGAAGTGAAGCAAACTCGCTGGAGCAACCCATAATTTTGACCGAGATCCTCTTGAATTCGGATCCTATGACTGGACGCTCGGTCATGATCTTGTTTCAGAACAGCCTCTTTAAAAATGGACTGCATCGTCACAAACTCTTTGTCGTAATTAGTAAACGTGGTCAGTTCACAGGGATCTCCGAATTGCACTGCTTTGAGGGCACAACCCGTCAGAGCATTTACCGAATATTCATGTTCCAAATTCTTCATTTGCAGGCACTCACATTGCTTTGTCTCTTCCCCGCATTGATAGTAATTGGGGATGGTCTTGAGTTTCCCCAAAATGTCCACAGTATTGTAGCCAAAACAAGATTGATTTTTCTTTGTCGGCTCCTTCAGCAGCTGTTGAGCCAGGCTCTTTTGAAAGGAAATGTCATTCGTGTCTTTGACGTTGATTGTCATGGATTGGGCGATGTAGATGGGTCGGATGAATTTATTGTACAAATCCAGATCACAATTGTCGCCCAGTAAAGCAGTCCCAGTCAAATCCTTCTCCAATTCCACATAAATCCCTCTTGCTTGTCCATTCCTTTCAACTAGACTTGATCCCACAGTATTCATTTCCACATTTCCTGCTGGTACTGCAACTACTCCACTATTTAAATTTAAATTTAAAGCTGCCGGGATGAGAATGATGGAAATTATCCAAAAGAGTCGGATGATTGGATTATTATTATTATCATGTAAGCAACTAGGCGACAGTAAACTGAAGCTGACGATGAGTAATGTGATGGTGGATTTGATGGATCCTCCTGCACATTTCCTGTTCTTCTTTTCCTTCTTCCTACAGAACCACTCGGAGTTCCCTCCACAACTGAATAATTCTGCTCCAGCTGCTTGTTTTTTCTCCGGGAATATCAATTCACATTGAACTCCCGGATCCGCACAAATCCCCAGTTCCGGTCTCTCACATAAACTCCCAGCCGCTGGTTTACAAGTGCCATTCACATTTTTATACACAAAATGAGGGGCTTTATTCGTACAATCACAAGATCCTCCTTTACAACTCTATATGTGTATACGAGTATCAAATATCGAGGGTGAATCAAAAAAAAGTTGGCCGACAGACACACAAAAAGGAATTGCACGTGAATATGTCGTCTGTTAAGTTCAAGAACGAACTATAATTATTTTCCTTAATTTCGTTTGACCGAGGTTGACCTGCTCTGAAGGTCAAAGTATTAGAGATGGAGCTTTGGGTCAAGCGACATTATTTTAGAGCAGGTCATGACGAACAAGAATGTCGCTTGAGCCAAAGCTCTATCTCTAATACTTTGACCTCCAGAGCAGTTCAACCCCGGTCAAACGAAATTAAAGAAAATGATTATCGTCCCTTTTTGAACTTAACAGACGATATATGTATTGAAAAAACGTACCATGGACAGGGTCTGTGTGTAGCAAATGCTTTGGAGTTGACCATAGTGGAGTGCGAGGAGGTCAAAGAATGCAATTAAAAGTCTCAAAGAAACGTCATGTTGCTCGTAATTCTTGGCCATGCCGATCCCATTCGTCAACCGATCAAAATATTCCGGATACTCCTTGAACGCATTTGGATTGCAAGGGCTTGAGAGCCTCACAGATTTTAATTTGCAGCCCACAGGACTCTTTGAGGAAGGTTCGTGGTCCAAATAGGGCAGAGTCAGACATTCACACTCCGTGGATGACTTGTTACATTGGTAGAAGGTGGGGAGGAATTTGAACAAGCCAGAAATCTCAACTTTCCTCATTCCATAACAAGATTCTTCGATTTTAAATGTACTATTTGGGGCGATGATGGATTCTACTAGTTGTTTGGTTTTGGTCAATGCTCCCTTCAAATCCCCTTTCACTTGCTCTTTGTAAACGGGAAGGATTTTCGTTTCGTACATTTCCGAATCACAATAGTGGCCCAATGAGGCTGAATTCTGAAGGAATTCGTATAACTTGACCACTTCTGCCCAGTCCACGTCCTCATCTTTACGTGGACTCCCTGTTCTTCCCGCTTCTTCTTCTTCTTCTTGTTTGAGGACACTCTGAGTATTTGTCAAGGAAAAGTCCACAGGGAGAGCTCCGTAGAACTGGAAAGAATATTCCGCAAATGTATGGGGGAAAGGGAAAACACTGGAGATGATAATGAAAGTCCTTAGAAGAGTCACATACGCCATTTATTATTATTTTTTTTTTTTATGTTATCTGTGTGGAGAGATCAAGGCCGGAAAAATAAAAATTAACCAAGGATTTCTTCATTTAAGGAAACAAGTTAAGGACAGGCTGTAAATTAATTAATTCTCTCGCCCAATTTAAATTTAAACCTTGTTAGAACCCAAGTTTATGGGGTGAAATTCAGTCATTTCAGGAGTTGTGGGCAGTGTCATTGGAGAGACTAAAATTACATTACGTTTAAATCACCGTATACCGTTTCAAAATGACTGGAATTGCAAATTTTCTTAAAATGGCTACAAAACCAAAGGTAAATTCCCCTGCGTCACCTTAATTTCCTAATGGAACAATTTGTAACCCCAAGAATTAAAAAAAACTATACAATAATGATGGAAAATATATTCGCATTCGCCTAGGTGATCAAAACAAAATATATTTGAAAATGTAATGATTCATGTACGATATAATTTTATTGCACTGCAGTGAAAAAATTACAAATGAGAGAGAGATGTTACATTTTATTGCTAAATATTTTGCTATTTTGTAAGAAATATTTATAGAAAGCATCAAAAAATAGAAAGCATCTTGATGAAAGTGGATGAAAAAGATCCACAGGAAGATGATTGCCATCAAGAGTAAAAAGTAATCACGATATTCCACACCTGACAATGGACAACTAACGACTCTCACTGCAAACTGTACACTGACGGACGACGAGTAATATTTAAACACAGTGTGTGTCTGTGGAGACTCGAGAGTTTTAAATAGGAAATCCCCCAAATATGACTGCTGTAGCTGCGCATGACGAATAAATGGGCCAATGGAAAATTGTTCTTGTACGTATACACTCGATTTTGAAACATGATGTCCTCGTCGTCGTCTCCACGTCCAATCACTCAAAATGACTGAACCTAATAACAATTGTAAGCCAAAGAATGTCTGGTTGCTTTGCTTCTCCTTGACATTGTTACTGCTGTTATTGGGGTGGATTCACGTCTGTGATGCCGAACCACCCCAAGAACAAATTGTGGAAGATAATCCCGTCCTCTCCCTCAAACCCGCATTTTGTCAGGCTCAAAAGTTGTTGAAGGACAAGAACGTGAATATCCGTACGTTTTCCTATATCCGTTCATTTCTAAATGTCTATATACCTTTTTTCGTTAGACGTACTCACAATCAGTGTCCTAAAATAAGGCTATAGATAAAAGATCCACATGTATGTACAAATACAAATTGAACATGACAGGTCGAGAATGCAAAACGTTCAACAAATTCAACCTCAAGTTTTTTATGAGTTTATTTGGGATAATTGCTTGGGGAGCGATCGTTCGGACGCTCCTTAAATTGACTGGCTTGTGCATTCCTTACACTGTCATCCTCATGTTCTCGGGGCTCATCATTGGATGTGGGACGCGGATCCCCAAAAATCATTGGGAAATGGGATGTGAATGGTGGAGTGTTTTCACCAAAATTGCTCGAATGCCTCCCAAAATCATTCTCTTTGCTTTCCTTCCCGTGCTCCTCTTCGAGTCCGCCTTCTCCATGAACCCCCACGTCTTCGTTCGCAGTGCAGCGCAGGTGAGTTCAATAAAAAAGAGAGGAATACATATACAATCAAAATCAAACCAACCAATCAAACCTTATGATTGATGACTTTTTTGTTGATAGATTTTAATTGCTGCCCTGCCTGGAATGTTAATCACAACGTTCGTCACCGCGTTGGTGTGTCAAAATTTCCTCATTGACTACCGGTGGGATTTTTCTCATGCGAGTTTGTTCGGCTCCATCATCTCCGCGACGGATCCAGTTGCCGTCGTCGCTATTTTAAAAGAGTTGGGTGAGAAACTGAGCCTAACCGTTCGTTCTCTCATACCATTCATAAACGAGGTTACTAATCAAATCATGGGGGGTTTTTTTCTCCTTTTTTTATCACTGCACTGCTCAAAACAGGTACGAGTGAGTCCCTGTCGACAATGATTGAAGGGGAATCCTTGCTGAATGACGGCGTGGCCATTTTACTCTACGAAATATTTGAGGAAATCGTCGAGAGTACGGAAGACACGAATTTGGCGTTGACTGTCGTCAAGAAATTTTGTCGCATCACCCTGGGTGGTCCCGCTCTCGGTTTCCTCATGGCTAAAATCGCCATTTTTTGTCTCTCGCGGATCTTTAATGATGCGACTGTGGAGATCACAATCACTCTCGTCGCCGCATATCTGACGTATTACATTGGGGAAGCGTTGTTGGGGGTGTCGGGTGTGATGGCCGTTGTCGTCCTTGGGATTGCAATGAGCGCGGAGAGGACGAGCATTAGCCCGGAAGTGGAAGTCCTTGTCCATCATTTCTGGGAAATGCTGGGCTACTTGGCCAACACGGTGCTCTTCGTCATTGTGGGGATCGTCATCACGGAGACGGCCATGACGTCGGTGGTGGCTGAAGATGGATACTATTTAGTTTTCCTCTACATCGCTCTCAATTTAATCAGGTAAAAGCAACTCTCGGCACACGCAACTCGCGAGCAAATTTTGAAGGAGATGACGCACAATTGATATTTATATATGTATGCAGATTATTTATGTTGTTAGTCCTGAGTCCGTGTTTGAGTCGGATGGGTTACGGACTCACCTGGCAGAATATGATTGTCATGATGTGGGGTGGACTTCGCGGGGCCGTCGGGATTTGTTTAGCCCTTGAAGTCTACACAAACCCCATTCTCTGCGAAAAACCCAACATTGGTCCAAAAGTATGTCCATTCACAGTCACATTCAATTCATTTCATTCATGTTCAATTCTCCGATTAAAATTGATTGCGATTGTCCGTGTGACTGTGATTGTTGTGTCCGTCCAACAGTTTCTTATACAAACGGCAGGGATTGTATTTTTTACACTCGCTCTGAATGGAACGACGACTCAAGCCCTCCTCGACTGTTTGAAAATCACTCAAATCTCTGTGGGGCGAATTCAGGACATGTCGAATGCACACAAGCAAATCAGTGGAGCCAAAGGACGGACGATTGCTGTCCTCAAAAATGATCGATTCCTGGCGGATGCGGACTGGAAATTAGTGGAGAAACTCACGTCCATTGAGAATCCATATGCAAAGGTGTTTATATAAGTATATATCGTCTGTTAAGTCCACAAAGGAACTATAACGATTTTCCTTAATTTGCGGAAATGTGCGACTACTGCGTTCGTCTTTGTGGGTAAAATTCTGAAAAAATTCAGGTTGACAGAAAAGATCATGGCAGACAATAATTTTGCACGACCCAAAACTCCATCTCCAGCCATTTGACCTTTGGAGCGTGTCAACGAAATTAAGGAAAATAGCTATAGTTCGTTTGTGAACTTAACAGACGATATGTACAAAAAATATACCCATGCCTGTTTGAATTGTGTGTGTGTGTGTGGATGACTCGGATGATAATTGTTCAATAATAACTATAACTGCAGCATAGACGAACAAGGAAAGAGCTGGAGAAAGTGGAAAGTCAAGCCTCGCATCATTCCTGGAAGGAACACCCATCGAGTATTTTTGATATGCATTCCAATTCCGCACTCGCTCAAAATGAGCCCCCCAAAGAAGAGTACAGGGAAATGACGGAAGAGGCGAGACTTCGGTGTTTGAAAGCCCTCAAAGTCTCCTTTTGGCGTCAGTATGAACAAGGCGTCCTCACGGAGGTGGCTGTTCAAATCCTACGAAATGCAGCATCCTCCGCCGAGGACAAACAACTTCGCATGTTACAAGCCCGGGATTTGGATAAATATTGGGTCCTCCATGGCGTCGTCCCTTGGCTTCAAATTCGTCTCACCCGGAGATTTGGAACGGCGGAATATGTCGCACCCAGACCAAGAAATAAGTGAGCAAAAATAACCACTGTGAAAACAATGAAAACAATGAAAACCAATATCAAAACAACGATGAGAAACGGAAAGTTAAGATTTAAATTAATATTTCCATGTTGTTGTGGTTGTGCAGGTGTCGGCGATGTTGTTGGAAAATTGCGACGAGCGTCTGGTTTGAGTATGCCATCAGTTTCACCATTTTGCTCAATCTGATTGTGGCTGGCGTGGATTTGTATGAATCCCTCAAGACGGGTGTGAATCCCGAGTATGAAACTTGGACCTTTTTTGCCGTCAACATGTTTTTCATTTGTATTTATGTTTTCGAAGCTTTTGTTAAGGTAAGGGGCCAATCAGGATCTCGTTGAACAAACAGACAATCCGATTCCAATCACAGACACACTTTTAATTGACATTGCCTGCTGGGAATGTCCGTATTTGAAAAATGTTCATGTTCTTAGTTAGTAGGGCGGGGTTTGCACGATTACTTTTGCGTGGACAAATGGAATTACTTGGACGTGATTTTACTCTTGTTGTCCTGTGCGGATTTTGGCATCTCCATCGCGGAGCGAGGTGGTTTTTTACAAATTGGCGGGAAAAACAATGCCCTGTACTTGCTCAAATTCGTTCGGGTCTTCCGGGTCCTCCGAATTTTCCGTCTTTTGCGGGTAACGCATTTAGGGCAATATTGCACAATGCATCCCCAAAACCGACCTAGAGTAAAATACAAATATATGAATGTTAGCCCGTGTTCCCGCTGATAATGAAATCCTTGGACGGGAGGATCAACGAGCAGCTGTTCCTTGGTTATGATATCGGCAAGGGTTTCGTCACAGCCGTGGATGACGTCATCAAGTTCCTTCCGCAAATGATTGGACATCCAAAAATTTTAAGGAAATTAAAATCCGCTTTAGAGCATGAACGACTTCAAACTGTTCGTGAAATGGGTATCTATATTACAAAATTGTTTTGTTTTACCGTTATACCAGCACTTTTAACACTATTTCTTATTCCATAAATATTTATGTACTTTGGTGTATGTATATTGAAGGATTTGTCACTTGTTTTTTCAGGGATGCTTCAGAAGGGACATCCGGGCATTGCCATCGCTGTGAAAACTCGACATGCGAGTCGAGCTGTCTTGAATCAAATGCGGGACGCTCTGGCAGAACTCAAAGAAGATGGTACGTGTGACAATTGGGGAAATTTACTATTAAGATTTCACACACTGTCCTTGAACTTTAAAATAACGTTAAAATAACATGTATATGTAGCAAAGATAATGTTTTTTCCCTGTACAAAAACAGGATTGATTGATGAGAAGGAGAACGTGATACTTTTAATCGCTCTAGAAGAGAAAATGAAGCGCTTGTATCATTCTCCAGCGACCATTGCTTCCTTCCCACCGGCGACTCTCTTGGAAAATTTACCGTGGGTCGTCGGGAACAAAGAAATGCTAGAATATGTGAAGGTATGTAAATACTTTCACTTGCTGGTGAAAGTTTCTACCAACAATCATAATATGTATGTAATATGTACATAATGAATTCATGTGCATTTTTGAAAGCACAGAAATTTGCTCAATTACTCTCGTTTGTTCCGGGTCAAAAAATCTCGGATGAAGGAGACAATCCAAATGGAATTTACGTCATTGTCTCGGGTCTGGTCAAGATCCACTACATCCCAAATATTGACGTGGTGAAGGTACATACGCAAGCTTCCCTCGTCATTCTTACTACATATTACTTACTTTTCCCTATTGTATTGCCTTTACGTATTTACATTGGAAAAACGAAAACAAATGTTCCACATTTTCCATTACTATTAACTATTAATATTAATATGATTATAATATCCATTTTTTACTGTGAATACATTTGGAGTACAGAGTTTTGAGACATTCGGTGTGGTTCCGAACATGGAATTGTTTTTGGACTTGACGTTTCGCAACGAGGAAGTGGATTTCTTCTCCACGGGGACCATAATTGGGGAAAAGAGTGTGTTGACGGGGGAGTCGAGATGTGCAACCGTCTCCTGTGAAACGATCGTCCAAGCCTTTCATCTCCCTCAAAAACCCATGCTCGAGGCTTTAAAATTATTCAACGACCCTTATGATTCGCTCGAGTCGAGGATGTGGCGTTCTTATGGGATTCGCTTGGCCACTGCTCTTCTTCCAACACAACCCGCATACGCCGTGAGTCCAATCGAGGCATTCCAAATGATTTTCATAACATGACAGTAAAATATGTTGTCAATGTATAAAATCAACTAAATGTTGTATAGTCGTGGACGCTGGATAAAATCCGGATGCATCTGGAGCGCTCTGCTGTGCCCGTGGGGGAGAAATATGAGACGATGACGATTCCAGAGTACGTGTCGGATGTGGTTGTCATTCAGGGCCGAGTCATCAACAATAACACTAAGGAAATCTATCAGGCGCCTTCCCTCGTCCCCCGTTCTTGCTCCAAATTTTCCTCAATTAATTCCGTAATACGAATACTGTGGAATATATATATTTTAAATAATGCATATAGTATTCAATTGGATTTGTTGTCAGGATTTATATATAGTAGTTGAATGGTGTGTGTGGGATAATAGTTTGATGTAGTCGCTGTCGAGCCCCGAGTTCTCGTCGTTGCCCACGAAGAAGTTGAACATGATTTATCCGACTCAGCCGCATCCCTTCACAAAGTCATGATGAAACAATCCGAGCCGGAGCAAAGAGTTGAAGTGTCCAAAACGAGCTTGGCAAGAAACAATCATTTTAACTATTATACGATATAAGTTAATTAGGAAGTTTAAGTATAGGAATTCATTTGTATTGGTAACAACTAACAAGTGGTTTTGTCATCTTTGAACCTTTTTCATTCTATATATTCACACACACAGGCATCGCATAATCGGAAGGTCCAAATGGCAATTGGGATCTCGAAACCAGGTAGAAAATAAATTGCAAATGACAATCCACATGATGTTATAATAATTAAATATAATATATATTAATGCTCAATAATTTTATGATACCATTTTCCTGTGAATGTTCAGATAAAAAGCTGAAGGTGAAGAAAAAGGATAAAAAAGAGAAGCCGCCTTCACATGCCAAAGGGATTCAAACTAAACACTATCAAGATCGAAAGCCGTCACGGACTGTGACTCCGCTACCTCCAAAGGACCCAAAAGTTTAGTCAATGTCAGTGTGGGATTCGAGGGAAACCAGTCTCAACCATCACATGCATGTGGGGATGGACATTGTACATTCCCTTTGAACTTCTGACGATACAACATTCCCTGTGTGCAAAGGGAATCCACACAGTTCAGGCGATGAGAAAAGACTTGAAGAAAGTTGATTCAACCGTCACTGACAATGAATTGTGCAAGATTTTTTGGTTTTATATACATAGATTGTAATTTCCTCGGTGGCTTATCGTGATATTTTTCAAACTAAGAGTTGTTCCAGTTGAATTATATTACGATTATTATGAACTTTAAACTTTTATTGTCAATTACTTGTACATATACTCTGATTGTGGCCAAGTTATTTGTTTGTGTTATATTATACAACTTGGTCCGGGGTTATTGATTACTGTACTTTTATTTGTTGTGTCCTACATTAAATTGATCAGATAATTGAACTCTACCGTTTCAAATTGCACTGCGCAATCGCAGGAATTAATATTTTGCAAAATGCTATACTTTAAACAAGGCAATAAGAAAGTAATTTTTCTTGAGGTACAGGAATTCATTCATTGCCTTTTATTCAATTATATACATAACTGCATGTTTTTCACATCTCAACAAAACAGTATTCAACCGTTTTGGGCGTAAAAACGAAACTAAGCATGTAAGCATTATTATTTATTGGTATGCTACAATCAATATATTTATATATACTCCGCATTAGAAAAGTTACTCTATACAAGGAATTTGATGAAAAAGTATTCATTTCTTGGCAAGGCTATGCAGATAAAGTAATACGTCCCTTTCTTGTAGTGCCTTATTTAGATTAGAGTGATTAGAGTTCCCTGAAAATACACAATGTAAATTCGGGTTTTTATAATCCATCAGCATTTGTCTCTTCAATGCGAGTTTAATTGTAATAATAGTCAATGCACTATATGCTTACTTTTTGACATTTGAAGTTCTTCTGTGCTTCTTTTTCTTGTGTTTTTTATCCGTCCCATCTTCTTTGGCATCGTCTGTCGCCGCCTCGCCTTCAGCAGGCTCAATTTTGGCAAGCGAGTCGGAAGCTGCTTGGTCCGTCGGCGGAGCTGTGACCATTACGGATTCGTGTGTAAGAGTCTTTAAATGACTTTTGAGTTGCTGCTCACTCGCCTCCTTGGCAGCTTTGTCATCCGTACTTTTCTTGTCATTCGGGTCCGAATCAAAATCCGTATATTGCGGAACAAACAAGATGCACAGCACTGTGGCCACGATCAAAGCGACAATGACTATACACGGAGTGAGGATGGCCCAGAGCATGTCCTTGCAATGAATATACACAGTTCCTCGATGATCTATTTTTTGTTCGAGCAAGAATTTCGTGTTCTCTTTGTCTGGAGCAGATTCAATCCCAAATTTATCCACAATGACGCACCGCCATTTCCCATCATGTCTTTCCTGCGCTTTAGAAATTATTAATTTCGCGCTAATTTGAGTATTTACTTTCTTGCCATCACGGTCTGTCATTGTTTTCGTTTTTATCTGAATCTGTGCAATATCAATCAAAAAACGTAAGTAATCAGTATATATATATGTACAATTTTATTCATGTCAGCAGTCAGGGGTGCTGTTCCAAAACTACAAGGTTTGTAATCATTCTTACAAATGAGATACGGGATAATATTTCAAGTGACTTACTTTTGTGTTCGGGTATCCATAAGTTCCCTTAAAAGCAGTCTTATTCAGTGCCGGATTCTTTTTCTTGGCGTATTCTGGGCCAATAGAAAATGTGCAAGTCCCTTTACAATCCGGCTCTGGGACATATCGAAAGCATTTGTCGTCATCACGTGAAAGAAAGTTTTTATTATTTGCACCAGGTGGACAGTCTCTCGGACCCGTCCAATAGAACGTGAATGGAATATTTTGATTTTTCAAGTGCAAATTATGTTTAGGATGTTCAGGTTGATGCATAAATTCCACGTCGCATGGTATGTCTTGATGCTCATTAAAATATGTTTGAATCGGAAATTCTGGTTTTGGCAGAGGTCTGAAATTTAAAAAGACTCGAATGTAATAGCTCGGAAAACAGGAATTATATTCACACTGTACAGTATATAATTACTTTAGATGATAATTGGAGATGTACCTGACGAAGATGTTCCAATATTGAACACACTTGGCCGTCTCACAGGACAAAGTCCTGAAGCTACTTCGACAATTGACTGGATCTGCATGGAGTTCATTGGAGTCCACGTAGCCTTTTTCATTAAATTCTGTCTGCTCCTTTTTATATGGTGACCACATTCGCCAGACACATGTCACACCTGCCAAACCCTTTCCTAGTCGCTTTTCCTCTAGAGTTACTTTCAAAATGGGGTCCTGCCAGTTGACTAATTTCAAGTCCCCGAGTCTCCCATTTACATCTTTACTCGTTTCCAAAAACTCCTTGAGACCCGGATACTTTATCAACTCCTTTTCTCTCCTTTCATCCGTGTCCGGATAGCAATTCCGTATTAGACCATTTGAACCGGATATCCATCTCATTAAAATTAGCGCCAGTATCAAACAGGATGACAAGTCCTGCTTCATCATTATCGTCCCCCGTTGAATGTGTTTCTACTTGAGACTTGCTACAGCTTTGAGCAAAGTAAGACAAGGTCAACAATTTGATTAGAACTTTTGCTTGGATTTGTCATCACGGATTGTTTTAAATTCTACCTATTTGCAGAGAAAGCTAACCAGTTTAGACAGAAAAGTATCTCGAATTTGGTGGAATATTTCTACTACATTTTACACATTTGCTTTATTATGCTGAGACTTTTTTATCGCTATTCAAAACTACAGGATTCGTTAACTTACAGTATTAAAATTTAAAGGTGCAGGTACGCAACTATGGATGTTCAAAGGAGTCTTTTTGGGAGAAAATCCTCAGTTTGTATGCAACCAAAAAACCCCCATATTTACTGTTAAAATTCCTTCTCAAATCTCAATTTGAGATATAGTCAAATTGACAAATCGTAATTCAAAATGGAAAGCACAAAAATGAAAAAGCAAGGCCGAAAACAAATTCCAAGGACACAAAATCCATTCAAAATGAAAAGCAAAAACTGTCTTGCTAATAAAAGTTTTCCACTTTGGAAATTTTTCGCAATTTTCCATAACAGCGTACGAAAAATGTGATTTCTGGAATTTTATAACACAGCCAAAAAGAAGTGGGCCATTGCCATTTCATGTACACGTTTCTCAGTACATTTAAAAACTATTGGGTTTGAGCTCTTGAGATTTCACCTGGCTCCCGCACAAAATAAAATTGGGGTTTAAACTGGTAAATGATGGTGAAATTAGCAAGAACTCCCACACATTCAAATATCTGTTAACGTGATGAAATACCAAATCGCGGGGAAAAAAATAGAAGATTTATTCAGAGTAAATACACGTAGAAGTATCAAACATGAAATGAGTATAAGAAGTGTGTCAGACTCTACAAGAGTCCGTCTATTTATCCTGAAAGATAAACCGTTACAAGTGAAAGGCCTAAAACTAGCAGAGCCTTGAACTGACACAAATATATACTTTAGAAAGTAACCTACTTAAACTGGAGAATGCATGCAGTGCATACATGAACTTAAACTGAGACTTACAGTTACTTGTCCTACTTGGCCAAGGGTTACATTCTAAAAACAGAATTACTCCTAACAGTTCTTAAAGTATTTCAAGGTTATACAACTCATAGGCCTGGCCTAAAATGACTGAACCCCCTCCACCATGTCCACTCAAAGCAAGGAACCGGAAATACTTCTCCAAAATCAACTTTCAACTTAAAACTGTTTCGAAATGTAGCAGCATAATGACGTTCAATGAAGGAATGAATTCGTTTTGCTTATATTTGTTATGACTATTCTTCGGTACATTAGTTATACCTACCTAATTAGTAATCAATAATTAAATTAATATAGGAAATATGAAAGATCATATTTCCCCCTGTATAAGAATGCAATGTAGTAGTAGTAAAATAGTCAAGACTGTCAAGACATAATTTTCATGATTCTTTCCTTTTGGAAGAATATTCAACTCAATGCTTTGTATAGGATTAAAAAAATATACATATATGATATTTTATAAGTTTTCTTTGACCTCAAATGAGAGGTCATAAAATAGTATTTACTTAGGATATATGTACACACATATAAACCATATGACATAAGTAAAGCATGATGAATTTCCACATAGGTAAATTATCATTAGGAATTATCCTTCTAGTATATATATTTAATCATTTAAATAATATATTAATCTTTTGTTAATCATGCAATGGAAATTCCTTATCGAAATTAATGGTCGTTGAACTGTGAACTCTTCAACCCAAGAAGAACAGCCGATCTTGCCTCGACCAATCCACGAGACCCAACTCACCTTGATCATTTCCCCCTTTAAGAAAATGATCCTTTCCAATGAGCGAGAACTCGTCATCGACTCACTTCAAGATCACATCTTGTCTCGTATGGTCCAGTTAAGTATGGTCTAGTTAAGTATATTGTTAAGGAAGAGGCGAAAAACTCAACAAATAAATAAGTTAAGAAAATCACAACGATTCATTTCTCGACTAAGAATTCTTATTTACTACACTCATCGGTGGATTATTGTCACCCATATGAAGTTGAATGATTCTCAGATTCCTCGGATTTATCATTCCCTACTTAACAGCAAATTAAGTGTGCGGCTATATAAAGAGCACCAATTCACAAGAAATTGAATCTTCATTTGAGCATCCTTAATTTCTCATGTTTCACTCATCAATCATCATAGCCTAATCGAAAAAACGTGACTATAGAACTTGCATACACAACTTGACTATAAAACGTGAATCCACAACGTGACTATATAACTTGTAAACACAACTTGACTATATAACTTGCATACACAATTTGACTATATAACTTGCATGCACAATTTGACTATATAACTTGCATACACAATTTGACTATATAACTTGCATACACAATTTTACTATATAACTTGCGTACACACCTTGACTATAAAACGTGCTTACACAGCGTGACTACATAACTAGCATACACAACTTGACTATATAACTTGCATGCACAACTTGACTATATAACATGCATGCACAACTTGACTTTATAACCTGGACATTGTACTTTGTTTTAAAGTTAATTAATATGCCTAAAAGCAAATGTGTGTGACCATGAAATCGCCCATTTGAACTGTTTAAACTGGTTGTAAGGAAAGTTTATAAGCTTGTGTAAGCCATTTAATAAGAAGTCGGACAAAAACTACTAGGCTGTAATGGTAGAGACCCTACAGCTTACACTTACTTGGTGTGGCCAGTGTAGATAAGAAAACCACTAATTAGCCAATCTCCAAAAATGTTTTATAATATTAGCTTTGTGTGGCAAAACAGTGTGAGCACAGAGTAGATTTAATAAGAGTATATTTGTATATTGATGGTATATGCACGGGGCTACGTAGTAAGAAATCTTCTACAACAGGAAATGTTAAGCTCTCTTGTGGGATATTGCTTACGAGAAAATAAAAGAAACACCTGCTCAAGGGTCGTCTCCGTGATGGAATATTCTTCAATAAAACTCTCAGCCATACTTTTTAATTCTTCCATTTCAGAAAACAGGACATTCCAAGGCAGCATTGTGTCATTTAAATGAAACCGCAGAATATTCTGCGGTATAGAAAACAATTTTGAATGCGTCTACATTTCTACATTTGAAACGGTTCAGCTTTACAAAATAAAAAGTAAACTTGCCTGATTTCGATCAATGAGACTGCAGGGTCTAAATTTCTGAGAAATATTTTCAACTAGTGCGTCAATTTTAGACTCTTTTCAAAAAAATTATCGCAGCCCGGGGAAAATACCTTGACAGTCAAACAGTAGCCTTGTGCGAATTTATTTTTGATATGTCCAGCTGAGCCAATACACTGTACACCCCCATTAACCATTATACAGATGCGCATACAAACTGCTTCACACTCTTCCATGCTAAAAGGATTTAGAAAGCATATTTTAAACTGTGTTTTATAAAGTTTTTCGACATTTTCTAAATTATGCCAGACGGCTGTAGTTTAATATATATAATGGTACCTGTGAAACGTCAGAATAACAGACCCCCACTACGACAAGTTGATAGAACATCCCAAAACAAACGACGGCTCCGAGGATCCACCCCAGTTGTAGGCTGTACTAAATGATAGTCAGGTTCAAAGTAATGCCTTGTCACAGCTTCATAATCAATTTTAAATCCATATAGGCACAGAATTAAAGTTAGTAGAGTATATAATATATTATTTTCTCTACGTTCCACAAGTCACAGAATAAGATCCTTTAAGACCTCCCTCATATGACTTCTGAAGGAACATTTAAGATTTTATGCATATTTTTTTTGCGCTGACCTCATATAATAGAATCACAGAAGGGAAACCAATAAGAGCCATACCAGCGCTGAGACTACGCTGCATTCCACCACTGTATTTTGCGCATTGCACATCACCACTTTTATGAAGTCCTGTTTAATAAATAAAGGATGACTTTAAACCTATAACTGACAGAATCCTAGGAGTAATAAACTTTAATGTATTGTACTGAGTGCTTGCAATATCAAAAATACATTCATGGCTCCATGGTCTTAGATTGAATAATACCCAATTTTGCCAACCAATAAGTTGCTTTAGCGCTAGCATTCTTGCGGTACACGCCGCGAAGTCTGCAGAAAAGCATGAGCATTTGTTTCCCAATCAAGTCTTTTAAATGTGCTTCAAACTGAGGGCAATAGCCGATTTTTGATAGGAAATGTCGGCGGTTTTGTCCACTCAGGCTAACAGATTCTTTTCCAATGAATACGTTTCCTCCAGTTGGAACTTCGTCACCGGTCAACATTCGAAAAACTATAAAATACCGTCATATTGAGGTGAGTTATGACATAAATGGTTGGAGTGCAGCACGGCTTGACAATGCTTTCTCCCTATGCTTTCTCCCGAAAATTCGTTCAATTCCTCCGATTTTATTATTAAAAGGTAGATTAGGTTGAAACATTCCCGAAAAAGCCATGCTTTTTACAGAATTTCGGTTTTAATAATGAAATCGGAGGAATTGAACGAATTTTTGGGAGAAAGCATAGGAGAAAGCACTGGCAAGCCGTGCTGCATTCGAACCACATAAAGTCCTCTCCCTATCTCCAGCTCGAGATGCGGGTTCAAGCGGGTCAACTCATAGAGGTTCAGAGAATCCCCGGGAATTTAAACAAATGGGCCCGAAACATAAATTGTTAACGCTATGCTTCTTATCGGTATTACGTGTCGTTTTTCCAGCACCGTTCACTCCAAGTAGGCCAAAACATTCTCCGCGATGAACATCTACACTCACGCCGACGACGGCAGCAAAGCTTTTTCCATAAGCTTTTATCAGGTTTTGAATAAGGATTCCATCTTCACCAACCCTTCCTGTACCGGAAGCAAAAGTTCTACATGAGAAACTAGTAAACACGAATTTATACATGTTTGGTCTGAGGTATTTTTATGATTTAATTTGTATTTTTTGGGGATCTACAACACAGTCATCACTGTAATTGGTGGGAACTGGGATGATTTTACCGGTAGTGATGAGGTCGCCGATGCGGTTGGCTTCTGCAAGTACTTCTGGGTCTTCATTTTTTCCCTTTTCTGCTTCATTTTTGGGTTCAATTTTGTGGCTGCTAGAAATGCTTCGTAACTTTTGACATATCCGGTACTCGCTTGAAATCAGGACAACCATAAACACAATTGAGAACAATGCCATGTCCATCATATCCACAAGAATCCCACGGTTTTCTTTGTCTGGCTGGCAGAAATCTCTTTGACTCCATGTAAAGTACGGCGAGGGCTCAAAGCATTTTATTGCTGGGTAATCCGTCTTACAATTGCCTTTTTAAAAATAGTCACGGAGAGAAAAGCAATTGTACTTTGAAAAGATAAATTTAATGTAAGTGTTTTTCCGTTTTTCTATGTTATGGGGAAGAATTAGCCTACAAAAGTTATAATATAAGTTCTTACCACAACAAGCTCTAATGCTGGCAGAAAGGCTACTATTTTTTATGCGTGGATCGCAAAGATCTCTTTGACCGTCCGTGGTAACTTCATTACACTTCATATTTGATCATGAAACCAAAATAAATTTCCTTATGCTACATTCAACAGCGTAGAAGGGGTAAATTCTTAAAGGATCCAAATACAATGCACGTCCACTACTGTCATTCGAATGCATACCGCGGTAGACGGTGAATATAATTAGCGTCAGAATTTCTAAAAAAGGAAAACTTATTGTGTTGTTTCACATCTTAATTAGGGCTTCCCATAGGTCGCGCTAGGTTTCGAATCTGTTCCGGTTGGACGCGAATCAAACCGTAAGTAAATTCGGATCATGTCAAGCCGACCTCATGGTAAGCCTTAATCTTCATAATTCCACAATTCAAAATGCAACAGAGGGTGCTGTACAAAGCCTAAGGCTAAGTTGTTTTCATTAATAAGCAAGCAGTTTTTTTTGAACAGGCCTTTTCATTAATTGTTGTGAGAATGCTTCAGAATATTTGAGATTTTTCCTAATTCTTCTAACATTTGAAGTACCTTCAACATTAGCCCTGGAATTTTTGAACGTTTGTGTTGTAATTTATGCGTACATCCTTCGATGATTTAGAAAAATAAACCGGTTCGGTTCTGGATCTTTGAAAATATGATATATGATACGAAATCCTAGAAACTCAAATGGCTTTTGTTATAAATAGTAAATGGGAACTACGATGCCATCATTTCATGAAACACTGTCCTGTATAGTAGTTCAAATGTTTAAACACCCATTGATAATCAAAAGTAGTTATCACATAAAAATGGGCCAAGTACAACGGTAACGACACCACCGGGTACGGATCCGGCAAGTAAGCTAATCATATAGGTAAAACTTAGAGCCTCCAGTCCATACACGAAGCAGATCACAAAAAACGCCCCGGCAAAGTAGTTCATTAGTCAGAAATAAGACATTGGATACTAAAAATTACAATGCAAAATGATTTGACACAGATTTTTGACTAAGCATGCGTCAAAAAGTGCAGCGAACAAAAGGGAGTGGTTCATACTGGAAATCAATTGCAATACATATTCCAGTAACGGACGATTGTCTGTCATTGTCTTTATCAGTTTTTCTCTGGGATATCAAGGCCAAAATAAATTTGTGGTTTTGCATATTGAGCTATCATATTTTTCTATACGCAAAAAAGCGTGTTGAAAATACGATTATGTGTGAGCAAAGACTAAACTTAAGTTTCCATGTCCCATAAGAGAAGTTTGCAATTTAAAATGACAGGTTGGTAATCTTCTCTATATGTGTGTTGCACTCATTTATAGAGAAAACTATACACACCAGCTGTTGTCTGAACGCCTAACGCTTAACCTTACTGGTAGTTTATTGTATTGACATTACATGTTCCACCATGATTCAAGTATAGTGCTCCTTCACTTTGCGTCAAGCGAAAACAGAGGAGCATAAGACTTGTAGCCACTGCTATGATGAGTAAGTCCCAAAAAATAAGTGATCCCCAATACGAGACACGGCTCACGCTGGTCATCATTTGAAGATGTTTAGCCTGCAGGAAAGACCACAAATTCGATTTTAGACATATTTTCTATGCTTATACAATAGATTCGAAAAAATTGAGGAAACAACAAATAAACAAAGACAAACTTTGAATATTTTTTCTTCAGTGGGAAGAACGTAAAAACTTGATATGAGAACGTTCATACCAAGGACGAGTGATAACGCGGTTTGGAAATCCAATATACTTTTTTCACTTACGGGATCTGTATCGCATTTCATTGTTGTAGTCTTAGCTTTATTTGTAATAGGATGGTTCGTAACTTGAATTTTGCGATGACGGAAGACCGCTTGTTGCATTGCACTTAATTTGTTTCTCAGCAATGTGTTGGATGCTATGTTAACTGCCAGTGGAGCCGAGTTTGGGCGGAAAACAGAGTACAGCATTTTCAGTTCCACACTAGGCAAATTGCCTGTGCCATTTTCATTATGACTATAATTTCCTTGTAAATCTGCCGCGAGGACGTATCGAGATCTGCACTTTTGAAAGTCAACTCGACATACATCTCGAAGTTTGCGGTACATATTCAGCAAGCCGAAGACTTCTTTGATAGAAGAATTGGTTACACGTTCGGCCAAGACATACTTTAAAGATTCGCTCAAGTCCTGAAAGATATTTTCTTTTTTAACAATGTATGCAGGTACTTTTGTTACATATACAATTTAAATTTATGTTTCCAACCTCGTTGGATCGAAAAAGTATTTCCGGTTTGTCGTTCAAGTAAGTGGACAAGTTTATTTTTATTGCCGGAGATGCATCCGGGGCTTTGTTTTGCTGGTTTATTGTTTGTACCGCAATCAAAAGATAAATGATTGGAATGAGGAGCTGAAAGACAAAAATTTGACGCAATGATAGTAAGACAAAATTGACATGTAGCCTGTTTTGTTTGATGAGAACAAGAAGACAGCCATGAAATTAAAGAATTAATAGAAACAAGACATGTTCAACAGTTTAAAATTAATTTCTCGATAATAAGACTCCACATTGAGCACTTGGCTCAGAACAAAATGTATAAACTGTTTACCGCCCCAATAAACATAAGCTTCCGCTGAATCATGTATAGAAACTTCTCCACAAGTAGAGCGTACAGCCTGCCAAGGGACAATTTAACTCCGGACTTCTTCACCAATTCGAGATCTAAAACATTGTTTGTCACACGTTTTGGCAATGTATTTTCAAAGAGAAAACATATTCCTTAATTTAAAATTTAAGAGCTCACTCTCCAAATTCAAAGCACTTTGTAACTTTGCCAAGCCTTTACGTGTATCCTGGTGACCAAATTCGCCAACTCTTGAAAACGAACAAGTCAATTCGTAAAAACATTCCTAATCGAGGACAAACAATAAAGTGTTCAACTATTCGTGAAAAAACCTTGAAAAAACTTCGTCCATTGTTGTTGCAGACAAACCAATTGTTTTTATTTGCAAATTTTCTTTGTTTTCATAAAGCTCTGAGAATAACGCAGGAAAGTTGGCTGTGGTAGACAGCGTGGGAATAATTATGTCCAATTGCTGACTTTCATTTACTTGAGCATGAGACTTAGAATTTGGTGCATGATTTGGGACATCCTGCTTCACGGTTATGTCATTTGCAGTCAGAATGGGATTTGCGATTTTGTGTACCCCTTCGTCTGATTTAACAATTACAACAGGTGGGCTGAAAAGTATGGCCCAACACAAATTGTTTACATAATTTGCAGAAAAAAAACGCCTGAGAAGTAGCAATTGAAATTCGTATTACAGTTCTTCCAGCCTTTCATGATTTTCGTGGTTTTGATAGCCTGGAACAGGAAACTTGCTTTGGGTTTCGATTCTATTTGGTTTGTGTGTGCTGCTCGCGTCTGAGACAGCCGAATGTTTGAAATAAGCTCCTGGACAGTGTTTATTGACTGTCAACAAGATGACGTCACAGTCCAATTTCCCACTTGGGACAGGATTCGTAATTATATGCAAAGAGTATCCAGCGTCTATAAAGAAGATGAAAAATGTCTTTGTCTCCTTTTGCTGGAAAAAATTTGTACTAAGAAGCAAATATTAGTGTCTCTACACTAAAAAAAATCGTCACGTATACTTTTCCACCTACGATTTACGTGATAAGGTAAAACGTAAGATTCTACGTAAATCCCGTAAAGTTTTACGTGAAGAATGTAAAGTTTAAGTGATCATCACGTAAAACTTTACGTGATTTCTAGATTGACGAATACTCAAATCACTTAAAGTCTGCATTGAAATCACGTGAACTTTACGTTATTTTTTAGTAAAAATTTACAGGGTTTAATTCAGTGTAGTTAATCACGAAAGGTAACACCAGTCCCCTTTCCTACTTAATGCTGGGATGTAAGAATTGAAAAAATGAGGTGTTTTAAATTGCAAAAGCTATTACTACCATAGCTGTGTTTCAGGAAAATCGGTGAACCACAGCACTGTAACTTCCCGTCAGACATGATTGCAATGCGATCGCCGAGAGCGTCGGCCTCCTTCATAAAGTGCGTGGTTAACACAATTGCGTTTTCCTTCCTCAATTCCTTCATTCCAAAATTTGAACTTTGTTGTCATTTTGTTTTAACGTTTACGCAGATTATGTTACTTTGAAGATTTTGATTCGATACCAACCAGTAAAGGATCCCAAATTTGTCTTCTGGCATTCGGATCTACAACAGACGTTGGCTCATCTGAAAATGAAGATAAAGATTTGTTACAGTATGGTCGTTTAATCTTGAAAACTCTTATGGGGATAATTTGCTGCTAGTCAAACATATTTGGAATGACAACATGATACTGCAACAAATATGACCTGGTTTCCTAAAAGTTTTGCACATTTTAGGTCTTTATTTTCAAGTATTTAGTCGAAATTTCAAATGTTTCTTCCACTTTTAAAGAAACACGCTTTACCGCCAGTTAATATTTTAAACACGCCCAAACCTCAAACAAAATGGATTTTAAACTTCTTTGAAACTATTTTGAACAAATTTTTAACTTCGGCCTAAATTGACCCAGCTTTTAATGTTTTGGTTGTTATATTCACTCAAAAATTGCTATTTGGTGTTAGTTACTTATTGTTAGTCCAACACATTTACTGACGCCATTTGATGCCATTAAAATCAATACACTGAAATTCAATAAAAAAATGTCTTAGATTCCCAATCGCCAACTTTTTCAGTTTTATTTGTTGCCTTGGCTGATTTGACAGGATTTATAGCATTTTGCTTTCTTGTAATGCCTTGAATGTTTTGAGACGACTATAAATTGTAATCGTACATCTCGCAGTAGGCTTATCAAATGTCACTGAAAAGCTTGATGCGGCTCGAATTCGTTTTGGTTTCCGGAAGGACAGACTGACGTGGGTGTTTGTGTAACTCTCGGAATAGGTTTGGTTTACCCTTCGCTCTCTCTTAATTTATATTTATGTACAAATGTTTATTTGTGAATACACATCCCGCAACGGATTGCATGTAGATTGGTTGACGCCATAAGTAAAACAAAACTTTTTCCGGTTCTCGCACTGGCTGTCCAAAGTAAGTCAACCTACTGGATTTTCATTTGCCGACCATGCCATTCTCACTGGCAGACGGTCACGGTTGGGGCAAACTCGACAAGTCCACTGGTTTAGAAATAAATGGAAAAACGATTTCAAGCAAGATGGAAACAGCTTCTGGAAGTGCTTTGTGGGTGGATCCTGAAGTAGCTGTCACCGGCGAACATTTCTGGACCTTACATTGCAAACACGCCTTTTCCTTCGCGATAGATATTGGTGTTGGAAGCAAGGCTGGACTCAAAAATGACAAACTTGATCGCGATGCCTTTACAAGTGGCTTATTTTATAAAACAACCATTCGTGACTACGGAGGACATGGCGTTAGAAAATTTGGCCCATCATTCAAGTCAAATGATACGGTGGGTCTATTGGTTTCTTTCCCGACGGCCAGCAATATGGTGGAGATTTATATGTTTAATAACGGAAAACCCCTTGGCATGCTATTCAATGCAAAAGCATCTCTGTTTGCTAAAGGAATTCATCCTGTAATATCATACCGCGGAGAATTTTCTGTGTCTATTATAAAGGAAAAAATGACACCAGTAGCAAAGGATCGAATGAGATCACCATTAATATGGGAAGGCATGGAAGGCCCATGGAGAATAATTCCGCAGAGTAGAAAAATTGTAATTAATTGTAAAACGAGGTATCCATCCCAAGAGAGTCAATTCAAAGACTTGGTAGTTTTCATTAAAATACATCCACATGATGGTTTGAATGTAATGTTAACTCTCAAAAACTGGAGCGAGTCACTCTTTATGGAAAGCTGGCTAGACATTTACGGGGAGTGGAAAAGCTCTGGGGAAGCTCTAGCCATCAATGCTAAAACATTTACCGAGAAAGATATATATGCATATGCGCTCGTAGCCCATTCAATCAGCATTGCATTTATACTGTTCCTGTCACTAAATTATTTTAAATAGTTTCTTACGCCTTTGAAAGAGGGACGCTAAAATAAAGCACCATGATATTGTATTGACAGCGTACAGGAGCAGAAACACCTAGAGGAACGTCGTCCCTTCCGATTGCTTGAAGAAAGCTCCATTTTCTTTGGAGACCGATATTTTGAACAAAACAACGACAAAACTGGTAGAAATAAGGACAAACAGAAGAGAAGTAAGCTGCCAAGCCATTACGTGTATCCAATTCGGCACACCCATCATTTTCAACAACTCCTTCAGAAAAAACAATCCAAAAACTTATAAGTTACATTATGATAGAAAGAACTTGAACAAATAGGAGGTCGCCATTGAAACAAGCACTACTGTAAAAGTCTGGATGGTGTAGCAGGCTATGTTCATTTAAAACGTCTTCGTTAAAGTAACAGATATTTACCCAACTGTCGCAGATAAAGCTTAAACCAATCAAAACTTTTGGAAATAAAAAACAAGCAATATGGATGATAAAGGACCAAATACAGTTTAAAGGAAAGATGGACAAAAAATGAGTCAATACGCGTGCTGGAAGTCTGAAAGAGATACAGCAAACCACAACAAAAAATAAAATCACACACAATGTCAATGCTGTGTGCATGAAGAAGTCGGAAACTCTGCAATGCATTGCGCCAATGTCATTTTGTGTGTTCTCTCTCTATATATCCCATATATACGCAAGTACAATGTGTTTTACACATTATGTATAGGCTCTGCTCACGCTATCACTTGTTAAAAAAACCCGAAATTCAGAATTTTGTATTCGGATTTTATACATTCTGATTCCTGAATCGAATTCCCTTTGATTTTTTTGCCCCAGATTCCAACGAATTTGGTTATTTCTCATAATGTCGGGTAAACCACAGAATTCGGGGTTTATAATTCCTTAGAGTTTGACTTTGGATTGATGCACTTCCATCTTTCTACGACGTCCACAGAATATCCAAGTCCAAAAGATTTCACTCTGCATTTGCAATTCAATTAAAATTAAAAGCATTCAGAAAATCCAAAAAGTTTGACTGGGAGCGGAATAAATTCATAATGCAAGATTTTAGCACAAATGAAGGCTGGAGATTTGAAGGATGTCAAGGAAATCCACCCGGTCCTTTTTAGCTATTACCTATAAGAGCTTTGTTGCATTGGAATTTTAACATGCGAGGAAAGTGAAGGTGGAACGAGACGCTTCAAGCGAGTGAAGAACGAGTGCGAGCGGACAAGGAATTAACACGGAGCGCCATAAGCAACAATGTATTTCCCGTTCTTTTACAAAACTCTCCACTGTGTTGCTCTTTCCCAACGGATTTGACCCATTTTTTGCAAGTCATAGGTAAATCAACTGTGGAAAACACAACCATGTAGAAAAATCCTCGAATTTTTCAACATTTCAGCATTTGCGTGATGTTAACCAGCCAATTTTCAGCACACAACCGAGACACTCTCGTCCTTATACAATGTTATTTGAAATTTCACTTTTCCCATGCAAACAACAATTGACATTGACTAGTGTAAACATTTGTCATCTATCGTAATATTCTCAGCAATTTTCTAATCTGATGATTTAAAAGATGCTGAGGATGAAGACGGACGTATTCCAAGTCAAATATCAATTAAAGTCAACAATATGAATTTAAATTCCGAATTCTAAATGCTGGCAGCTTGTAAGAATGACACTGTGTGGTTATGTTACTTTAAATCCAGTCTCTTTTTCCACAATAACGGCTCGGACAATGACAGCAACGAAAACGGCCAGTCCTAGAACAAAAGGATATTTTAGCAAAAAGTCACTACGTACAATTTTTTTTTCACAGGGGCACTTTTGATACTCCAATTTTTTAAAAA
>JAIUND010001713.1:0-31157 GCA_034699125.1 Gisinianus flammeolus | reverse complement strand
GGGAAAATTTTACACGTATTCAAATACAAATTTTTTCACGACTTGCTTTTCACGATAATTTTACCAAACTATCTAATCTCAAGAAACTAACTAATACCAAAAAAAGACTATATTTAACTCTTACACTATCTAAAAATGATTTTAATCAAACACGAACGGAACGGATGATCTTGTACAATGCTTCGCCGTGTTCTAAGCCTTAGAAGTTCTAATAACTTGAGAACTCTCGCTGTTAATTTTTTGCATTGAAAAACTGTCCCATTGAATTGCAATCGCGAGCCGGTCAGTCCGCCGCTTTTTTGATATTCGAATGTTTCATTCGTCGTGTGCTTTTTTGTGTGAAACTCTAATTTAATATTTAATTTATAATTATTTTTAATATTTTGTGTTGTTTTAATGAAATAAAGTGTGATAACATTACAACTTGATTCTTAGTTTGTGACACCTATTCCTGTAGGTATTTACACTTAAATATCATGGCAGGCAGTGAGAATAATCCAGAGATTGAGATTGAAAGGTAAATACGATGAGAGTTTTTAATTTACTATTAATACATAATATAAAAAAGGATTTATGATTTCAATACTAATATAATTTGATTTGATTGTTTTTATTATATAATCAACAGTCCAACTCAACATCTTTGGACTCTGTTTATGGGGAAAACTACACTTGCAAGTGAAGAAGTTGTCCATGATGAATTGCAAAGCAATTGTGGCAAGATAATTACGGGGATTCATTTTTTTGAGACACTCAGTCAAGATGCAATTGACAACTATCAGAAAAAGTTTGAGGGATCTAGCATTACTTCTAAAGATAAACTTTGTCAAGCTCTCGTAAAGAAACTGGTAAGACTCGATTAACTTAAAAAAAAACAAACAAAAGCATTTTAGAATGACATATTCTTATTAATAATAACAATGTTTGTTGGTTTATATCTTGTTACAGAAATTGTCGGAAAAATGTGCGTGGAACTTATTTTTATCTTACATGATGTTTGAATACAAGGGATCTTTAGTATCCTATGATAAACTTGTAGAATCGGATAAAGAACTTGGTTCGCTCCTAGATAATTTAGAAAATTATTACTTGGATGAACGATTATGTCTATTGTATTGCTCTCAATTAATATTGAAGTTTTCCATGGATGATTCCCACCCATATACGGTAAATATAAGACAAAAAATATACACTAAATATACTCTTTCGTTTTGCCATGTACTATTGATACATATATTCATGAGGGCGTGTTTTTTTTACATAGGAAATATTTTCTGCTTGTGTCAAAAAAGCTTGTATAGAAAAATGGATTGAATGGATGACATTGTCTCTTCAGGAAACTCTAAACGATAAAGAAAAAGTTGAAGTGCTTCATAGCCTTTCATCAATTTTATTTTACATGGGACGTTGTCAAAATGTTATTCCATCTGCTGTAAATTATTTAGAAAATTATGAGTGGTCAAGTAAATCTGTTGACCTTCTCCAGGCTGAAGCTATACTTTGCTATGCTTTACTCCAAGCTGGGGACACTTCTTCGGCAAGCGACAATGAAAGTATCGAGAAATTCTTGCAAACCCATGTGTCAAAGTTGCTTCAAAATCCATATGTTGTGGGTTCAATTCTCAAGTGCTTAAAAGTCCGTTGTCCTGATAATAGAGTAGTACGCTCTAAACTTCAAGAACTATCACATCCTTCTCAGACTGTGCATTTTATCATAGAACTCCTTCAAGACTATGCACTTGATGGATATAAAAATGTAAGTTTAAAAATAATGAGTCTATAATTAACAATGTTAATTTAACACATTTCCTGGAAATAATTTTCTCATTTATGTTTTCAACCATAAAATTAATTATGGATTTCCCATAAATATGTGCACTGTAGAAACACGGAATTAGCTCTGTTGTGATGCCGTGTATTAACGAAGCAGTCCAATTTATTTTATCCAACTATGCCCGAGAAAATTTTGGTACCACAGATGAATGGCACAATCTTGTTCAGCTCTTACTAAAAGATGTAAGTTTTATCACAAGTTATGAGTCATAACACACCAATGATGTATTTTTGTAGAAATAAAATGAAATTAACAAATATTTTTTCTGTGTATTTTAAACATTTTTAGCCTCTAATAGCAAATGATTTCATTCATGATGGTGCAGAAGAAGGTATATGATTCATAATAATGAGATCATTTATTATTATTTTCACTATTTTTTTACATTTAGCTCTTTTGTCTACAAGACGTAATATAGAATCGAGACTAATATTCAGTATGTTTATAATTTGCAGTGATACAACTTTACCATGAAACCTTAATGGTTTTCCCTGTTGAAATCAATTCAATGCTCAACATTTGGAAGTCTATATTCACTGCTTTATCAAATTCATCAGCTGATAGTTTAATAGCAATTCTAGAAAATTTAAACTGGCTTGCAGAGATATTTGATAACATTGAACCCCGTGTTCTCAAACCGAATGGCAATAACGAATGGGTTCTTCATCGAGACAGATTGGTTTATGGAATCCCCATATTTGCTGGATCCATGGGAGCTACAGTGGATGACAGTTCTCCTTTAGTAATTTGTTGGGATTTGAGCCGAGGAAATAACGATGCTAAAGTATGGGATATTCTTCTGAGTGAAGTCATAAGGCCCAACCTTGAAGCTTTTGACTCTGGAGACTCGTATTTTCTCGAACAAAATGAAGAAAAACTTTCTACATTAGCTGAATTTTTAATTATTCTTGCACGGTCCTCAAAGCAATTGTCTTACAAAGTGCTAATTTTATTCAAACCTCTTTCATATCTTCTTCAAAAGTAAGTTTAATGTAAATTATGAAAAATAATATATGAGTATAGGTTGTAGAAAAATATTACTAATAAATGTGTTCATTTCAATAACAGACTAGCATCCGAAAAATCTCAACCTGTCGATAAAGTAAATGCAATCAGTCTTTGTTTAAAGTTGATTGCTGCTGGGGGTAAATTTGATAGAACGCTCTTAATTTCGGAAATGGCAGAATTTTGGCCCGTTTCTACTGATCCAAATATAGTACAAAGACTCATCATCGGTTATGAGAGTGTAACATCATCCAAGTATCTTGTGACAAAGGCCTTTCTTGATTCCCTTATATACTTAATGGAGGTGAGTTTAAATTAATTTTAAAATCATTTACCCGAAATGACCAACGAGGTGGACATTATGTATACATTGTGTAGGATTTATCCATGATCTAAGTAATACATGGACTAGACTAATCTATATGAATGTATTTTCAAACTTAGATTCCGGTCCATGAGGGTGAAGATGTGATACAAGAAATATGCATTTCATCTTTATGGTTTGTATTGGAAAACATCTTTCCGGCATATGAACATTGGGGATTTACAAAGATATCGGATAAAAACGAAATCACAAATACTTGCCTCAAAATTTTTTTGAATCTGTACCGGTCAAATAATCCTGGTTATACGGGATTAAAAGAACTCTGCATAAAAGAAATAATGGAAAAGCGCAGTGCATTGTTTGCGATTTTGAAAATAGGTAATTTTCAATAACAGTCACATGCCAAAAGTTTCAATTATATTCAATATATTAATATATTGTTTTATTTTTTATTTATTTAAAGACGAGACTTTGTTACGAGATAGTATCATCCGTCCAAATGCTGATACTTTACTTATCCCAGAAATTATGACTGGAGCTTTGCATCTCTTAATGGAACTCCATCTTTTCAAAAAGGATGTTCTCAAGGTTAGTTCGTTTGCATTTCAAATGTTATTATAAATTGTATATAATTTTGAAGGAAGGTTGTATAATGGATGCATGATTAATACTTTGTCCGTATTCTTTATAGCTGGTAGATTCTAGCATGGGACTTAATTTGATTCAAAAATTGGGTCGCCTTTGTCGACATCGACTGATTCCACTTGTACCAACTTTAGCAATAAAATGTAAGTGGTTTTTCAATATGGAATGGTTTTTCTTATTAACAGCAACAATTTTAATTTTATTAGGAACGGCGTTTCGTTTTCTCTTTCCAGTTTTGAAAAATATTGCTGGGGAACTGAGCATATCTGTTTTGGCTTGTCTCCACACGGATGCTGTGTCTTTTCGAGATCTTATACTTCAGAGACTGGAGTATAGGTCAGAGGATATTACTTTGAAGGTTGGGATTTTGGAATTTCTCGGTGTGTGTGCTCACACTCAGTTGGGTTTGGTTCAACATTTTTTTGAGGAAGCAAATTTCGTTGAACGACTGCTGGATCTTTTTGCTGAAAGAGTGAGTTTTGAATAGAATACTAATACAGTATATAATAACATTGTGTGGAGATTTCGGACAATTTACTTCTAGGAACATGAAGCAAATAAACTGCATTATTTGAGAATTTAACTGAATTTCAAACCTTATAATTTACAGGAAGAAAATCTATCAATTGCAGTGTTAGGTTTTATTCGGGCTTTATTTCGTCGTGGAGCAAGCACAATAAAAAATTATGAAGGCAACATTTGGGCCAATATTTTCGATCCTGTTAAACAGATGCAGAGGTAAGCTTTTCGAACTTGAAAATTGTTCTTGGTAGGTTCTTGACAATCTATCACAATTCTGCATATGTACTACGTACTTACTTACATGTATCAATTTTATTTATAAAAGTGGGAGCAGATTGGAAGTTGTGACCCGTACAATAAACATTGCGACTTTTGAAATGTATGTGAATGGAGCTTCGGATCAAAATTTTTCTACTGAAATTGTACATTTCTTGAAATGTAATGAATTCCAACGTATTATGAAAGTAAGATGTCTATCGAAACTAGAATTATTACTTATTATATTAATTATACAAGGCTATGAAACTACTTATCCAGTTATAGTATCTATATTTCATATGTTTATAAAATTATTACAGATTTGTTTTGAAACTAAAGGAAACGAAAAACTGAAAGCGTTAGTAGCAATCAAACAATTTTTTGTTATACTCACGAGTCGTCCGGATTTGGCCGACTTACTGCCTCAAGATACTAAAACCATGTTAATTTTTCAATTAATGGACAAAATTATGAGTGAAGATGAAATAAATTCAGACGGAAATTGTTCAAGTACAATGGCTGAATTACTACTACATTTGTCTCCTTGGGATGAAGAAACGTTTTTTAAAAGTTTCATTGAACAAATTTCTCATAGTTTTGAAAGAAATGTGATTGCTGTACAAAAACCCCTTTTGGCTCTCATGATTAATTGTATCAAAAGAAGCAAAACGAACATCAGCTCCATTACGATTGGGAATATTGTGTTTATTGTTTCAAGAATTTTTTACAAAGCTGCTCAAGTCTATGAATCAAACAAACCCGAAATTGTTCATCCAATCTTAGCATTGTCAGCTAATATTGTAACAAGTATTATAAATTCTTCAAAATGTCAAGACTGGAGTCCAACTTTCCATTACCATTTTCTTATTATGGCTGTTGTAAATGTGGCAAGCGTCGGGATTTTGGTGAGTGTTCGCTTTATTTTACTTTAGTCGTAAATACAATATTGTGGTACATGCTATCGAAATATAGGGCTGGTTGTTGTTCGATTTGCAATAACGATAAATGATAATAAATGTATTAATTAATTATTGAAATTATATCTCATTAAATTTATAGAAAGGAAAAGGACCTGAAATTGTTGCAGAGTGTCTTGGAGTTCTCATTCAGTTGTGTTCAAAGAAAACGTTTGATTTACTCGCGTACACATCATTTAGTAAATACTTGTGGCTACCACTTGGAAAGTTTGCGTCGCCCGACTTGAGGGATCCTAAATGGAATGACGTCTATCTGCTTGGAGTTCATTTAAACACTAGGATGATACATAATCTTAAATTTCACTACTTGGAGGAGTGTCTTAACTTTTGGGGATTACACGGACTATTCTTGGCTCATAAATTATGGGATTTGTCCGATGTTGTTGACCGTTTTTTCTTAAAAAATCCCGAGAAAAATTTCCGAGAAATGAAAGAACTTTTAGAAATCATTGTGTTTACTTTGGATGCTGTTTCTGCCATGATACCATTCATTCAGCAGTGGAGACTTCAACAACCATATCCTCTCACACAAACTCTTGTAAGTTGTTCTTTATTGACTTGAGTAATTTACCTAATAATTTTTTCAATGCACATATCAGTATATTTTGTTTTGCCTTCTTCATCTTTGATTAGCAAAGCTTAAACTTGTACACCTATCCTTCCAACTTATAATTGCAATGTGTTTATTTACTTTATCAAGAATTTAAGAAAGAGTATATGAAACTACCAGCAAGTTATGATTTTGAGTATTTATTAACATTTGTTGAGCCGTATATCTTTGCCAACCAGTTGCTACGAGCTGGTACAAAAGTCATCACAACAATAATAAAAGATGGCCTTTCGTTACCTGATCTTTTTTTAACTATGCAAGATATTTGAGTAGCTGTAGTGATAGTACAAAGTGTAGATGAGCTTAAGATCTTTTTACAGATGCCATGGAATAGGGCTGAGTGAACGGGTGCTTTAATCTTTTCCTTCCCTCTTTCACACATTTCTCTCACTCTCCGTCTCTCGTTTCCACACTATGAAACTAATGCCATGTCAGAAAGTACATTTTGGCGTAGGTGTATGACATACACTGTATGCATGTATATATATAGCATGCAAGTACCTTGTATACATAAATACATGACTGTAGTATGTTGTATCGTAGAGTGTAAGTTTGTAAAAGATGAAATGGGATAAAAAGAAGGGTAATTTGTACAGGAAGGAGTTTTTACGACATTGAGAACATCTGCGGCGTTATTATCGCAGCCGAATCATTTGCTCTTCCTCATTAGCTCGGCGAAGGTTCCAGCAAGCATGGAGACTAAACTAACTCCTCAAATACTAGAGATACAAACCAAGTAAGTCAACAAAACTTAATACATCATTTTCTCAGACTTTCACTACCATTCACATTATGTACATGTAAGGAAAAGATGTATTCTTCAATCCTTTTTTATTTATATTGTACGAAATTGAAGTGCTGTGATTTGAGTTTAGACTTTCAGTTATTTTAAAGTTTATTTACTTTTTTTTAATATTTCCCAATATTATAAAGTACTGAAAGATTCTCAATGTATTCTTGCATGTAGATTGTGGGAAGTTATGGGGTTGGGTATTCATATTTTCTGGAAATTGCGAAACCATTCTCACGAACTCGATGTCGCTGAACCTGGAGTTTTCATGACCACTATTTACTCTGTGGTAGATCTGTGTGTAAAAGGTTAGTACGAATGTTTATATTTTTTAAATTGTATGTAGTGTAGCAAGTAAATATTCTATTACTTTTTTTTTCAGGCTTGACAAAAGGAGACAAGAAAACTAGTCTAAATGTAAATATCAAGAATGTTGTTTTAATCACTCTGGAAAAATCTCTGGGTGTAATTTCCTTTCGTGGCAAGGAATTCCTTAAAATTATTCAAGAAAACCCAAAGGATGAAAAGTCACTTAAACGAGAATTAGAAGCTGAAACGGTAAGTAAAACAAAGTTATTATTAATGGCCTGCACGTATCAGAATCTGTAGATCTATATATCTCTACAAAGTCTTGTATCCCTTTCCGTTGTTTTAACATCCAAGCAATTTTAGATTTAAAACAATTCTTATTAAATAGTAAGTTATTACCTTCGAGCAAAATATCTTTCACAGTGTCATGTCCCTTACATTTAACTTGTCTTTAACAGTATCTAATATCAAAGCACACAGCTCCATATAGGCCATATACGTATTTCCACATTTCTATTCCGTTTTACTCTTGAGGAATATCTAAATGACGAGTCAAATTCTAGGGTGCCATATTGATTTACTGGATCGTCGCCAAACTTTTGGAAATACATTTTCAAGCGAATGTATTTCAATACGTTTGCATTCACTGTGTATGAGTATTTTGTTTCATATTTAATTAAATTGTATTTGACTTGATTTCTTTATTTCAGATTGCCGTTTGTGATAATGTAAAACGACTAGGACTGAGCAACAATGACTTTATAAACAAGATTTGTTTTGCACTCGAAGAAATGTTTCGTTGAAACTGTAATTGGGATTTCTACGATTGCGCCTCCAATTTTACTTTTATCTAAACTTTTACGTATACATATTTTTTAATATGTTTTGGCAGATTGTTTGTTTATACTCCTTTTTAAAGTGTTGTGTACCTTCCTTTAATTTGTACACTTGTTTTTACTTGTATTTATTACAATTATATTAAGAATCGAATAAACATTAAGAATCAATTTATAACTAAAAGAAAAATATGAAAAGTAATATGTGGAACCTTCTGCTAATGCAGTTATTTGGCAAGGATATAAAGATGAATAAAAGATGAAATAGTTACTAAGGGCCAAGTCTCGTAATAGCATTTTGGAGTGAGCACATGAAATTCCTGATCTCCAGAATAGTCTCATCAAGATTTTTTTCCTGTCATCTTTGTGGGTTTGTCACCATCATTGGTTTCATGTTATGATATGACTAGCGCATAGTGCACTGATTACATGTTGAATCTTTTATGAGTCCCTGAGTCTCATCTGATGAGAATGGCCAGCAAGTCTATAAAATTCTCCCTATTGCAGGGGTTAGCCAGTACTTCTGCAACTAATAGAGAATTCGGACTCAAAACGTACATACATGTATGAATAGAGTCTGAAATTTTTCCGCCATTTTTTTTTTCTTTTGGCTCTCTCATTCATTTCTCTTTCTAGACTTTGTATAGAAACGGTCGGTGGAAATGTAATACTGGAAATGAAAATTCTATCATGCAGGGAGTTGTGTAAATGCGGCATTCCAAAAATTCTTTCCATACAATGTTAATGTTTCATGGTAAAAAGCTACCGCAGATGAACTACAGAAAATAGAGAAAGAGCGAAGAAAAAACGTTCACATGTCTTCTGTATCCATTTGAACTTTATAGATTCAGAGAGTCAAGAGGAGTCGTGTCTGTAACCTGTAACTGACGACGTGTAACTCTCCTCGTGTGTATGTAATGTACTTTATTTGAACATTTATTTGGATAGGGCAGTGGGTTTTGGAAATTAAATGTACAATAAAATCACTGTTATTGTAGGTACATTAAATGTAATATTAACAAATGGGAAACACACTTAAAAACAACAACACTACGTTAACTAACTATATAATTAATGCGACGAGAGATCAATGTAAATGTACTCAGCTCTTTGTGAAGCCTTTCCCCCCTCCCGCTTTTCACGACATTGAACATGGATGGATCGTTAAGTAGCTACCGGGTTGTCACGAGCGTCGAATTCTCGTCTCTCTCACCCTCTCTCTCTCTACTTTTAGGTTTGGTAAGTTTGAAATTTTAAGTTTAAATTAGTTTGTGTATACATTATGGTGAAACATGGTATAAATTAAAGTACATGATACGTTTCAATTTGACTAGGTATATAATAATATAATATGTGTGTATCAATCTACCATGTATAACTTGGAGAGAGAGTAGTAATCTACACCTAATGTCTATGTAATATACCTACTTGAAATATTCTCAAAATTCTTCGAGGCTATAATTTACATACGAAACTCTCGTGTCGACAAAATTGTGAATGTTCATTTTACAAGTTACAAGGAAAGTACTGTGAGTAGCTATAGAAAAGTTTTTCAGTAATTTTTCATGTTCAACAAAAGTTTATGGGGGGACGTAATGAGAATTGCGTACATGTATATGTATATCCGTTTGTGTAGTAGTCCATTATTACTTAAGAATGTATAAAATAGTACATTCCACGTATGTAACTTGTAAAATGTGTGTATAGAAAGGGAAAGAGAGGGAGAGAGACGATGCCGGGAGCAAACAGGTAGTTAAGCTATTTCAAGTAGATAGGTGTGTGTGTAGTATACAAAGTTTTTTACACGTTATTATATATGTACATGTACCGCCTTCCTTATATAATGTATATATGTATGTACATAGAACATGGTACAGTTCATTGCTCCACCAATGGTCCGTGTGGAAGTAGAGAGGAGAAGAGAGTATAAGAATGATGAGATTAATGTGAATTACATGAATGTATAAAAGTCGTTTCAAGTTTAATGTACAATTTGCAAAGCTAGTGGAATCGATAGGAAGATGAGGATGATAAAATCAAGACTCTCCTTCCACACATTCCTCATTATTTTGAACAATTTTAATTTTGGTACAATTCTTATACTGTCTACTGTATACGACAGGATAAAAGGCGAGAGAGGGAGGGAGAGAGAGAGAGAACGAGTGGGAGAAGAAGAAGAAGAAGAAGAGGAGGGTAAAGGCGGAGAAAGTCAAAGCCTTTCTCTTGGAGAATAAAGAGAGAAAGCGGAAGATACATTATGGTAAAGAGTTTAAGTCGTGGTGAGAATGAATTAATGAGATCAAATAGTATCACTTGAATGTGTTGGATGTGTAAATGAATTCTGAGACTGGGAGAGCTTTTTCCTTCTCGTCTCGTAAACTCGGGCCGTCCCACTGCCTTCTGATTTGCATAAGACATGAAACGTGAACTTTTGCTCCCATCCTCCCAAAATATTATACGTACCTACATGTATACATACGCAAATTGTCTTACATATATCAATAGCTACTTCGTTGTCAAGTACATATATGGTAAGTACGGTCGTATACTTTCCCTCCGTATTCGTATATATACATATATCCACTCATACTTGTGTGTTTGTGTATGTTTCTCGGATATTAAGGCATGAATCTTCTCCCCTCTCAGACTCCTGTATACAGACAGACACACAAAAACCTACAGGCACACACGATGACGAACACTTGGAAGAAAAAGCAAACGACGAAGAAGGAGAAGAAAAAAGTTCCTTCTTTTTTTTATCTCCACTCATCTAATTCTTGGTTTGTCGATTTATTTTCTTCCGCAGAGCTGGGAATAAAAACTCCAATCTTGAAAAAAAAGGTAAGGGAACCCTCATATCATTACTACTCTGGCATCTTTAACTCTCTATTCATTTGCCAGAAATCTTCCGAATCAGAGTCTCTTCATTTCACTCACTCTCTCGCTCAGTCGTTTATTTTCTCCCCTCCCCCCTTCTCCTCCCCTCCATTCAATCTCGGGTAAGGAGCATTCCAACTTCCTTCATCATCATAATTATCTCATTGATTCTCAATGAGAACAACATTTTCTACTTTTTTCAAATCATACTTTTCCCCTACACTAAAACTTTCATTTGTAAAGTCAACTCTCTTCATATGTATGTACGTATATATACGGATATTATCGTACAGTACACCACGGAATATCATTTACTACTTGTCTAATATTATTTTTGCCTTCACATTATTCTTTATCGTTTACCACATTGTATTGTATTTTCTCTCCTTTTTCGTCTGACTTCTTTTCAATACAGTTTTGGAGTAGTCGGAGTCGTATTTGCAATAGTACAGATATATAGCTCAATCTAGAAGGGAAAGTATGGTACAGTTTTTTTTGCTTCGTGACTTGTTGCAAAGTTGCACACAGGGAAACTACATCGAGTTTTAGTTGACGTTTGATACTTTGTACTATTCCTCTGGAGGGTCACTCCATTTCTCTATATATCTGTACTTGAATATAATATATGTGCTCATGAGAAAATGGAGAAAACTATTTTATCCTGGCTCCGCTTTCCCCTTTCATTCTCCACATTCTTCATATATCTGTATACATAGCTATGTATATGTATACACTTTTTTGCCATGAAAATAGAAGAGAGCCGTAGGTATTTAGAGCCCAACTGTGTAAAGAAGAACAATTAAAATTTCCATTATTACATCCAAAGTCGTATAAAAGATAAATTTTACACAGCAAATGAAATATTCTAATCATTCATCATCCAGACAAACCCAAGTATCAACTAACTCTCTAACTATATACTTTTATCTATTTGGATTTTTCGCGCATTTCACATTACTCACCAGTCACCAGTCACATAAAAAAAGTATATACGGATATATCTGTATATATATATATTAATTTGGTCGGGGTACAACTGAAAAACTTGCGTGTGTATAGTTTTTGTTTCTTTTTTATAGCATTTCCTTGTACCATAAATGTGTGTATATGTCATTCGCAATAATACTGAATCAGTATGCCTATATGTAACATGTGCACACTGTACACACTCGTCTTTTTGTAGAATTATTAGATACGGGTTGATATTTGGTCATTTCTATTTCCCTTTTTGCGACTTTCTCTGAAGCTTTTCAATCAATTTCCTCAGAGTCAGAGTTTTTGCATAAAAAAAAAAAAGTAGTTTGGGAAATTTGTTCATGTAAAGTACAAAGTCTGATGGCATTTACCAGGGTAGAGTTCATGAAGCTCAAGCAGCTCATATATAGAGAAAGAAAGAAAGAAAGAAAGGAAGGAAAAGGGAAGAGAAAGAATGGAGGAAAACGATAGAAAAATGTAAATAGGAATGTATGGGGACACTCGAGAATATTACGTTATATGCGACGACAATGAATCATCATGCATCCTCTTTATGACTTTCCACCGAATAGACGATAAATATACAAGGGAAATATACGTGAAAGAAATGAAAATGAAGGTCGCATTTTGTGTATGTTTGTACGTGTGTGTGTGTGTGTGTATGTATGTGTATGTGCTTTGAATAAGTGGGGAAGGAAACTTTTTACTCAGTTATTTTTCTAGATGAATAGCTTTCAGCACAATTTTTTAATATACAAGATAAATGGGCATCATTTATAATTTATGTCATTCATTATATTATGAGTTGCTCGGAGGAAATTGAGTGGCTCGCACAGTGTACTAGATTTAAATGCTTTCATAAATGAGTAATTTTCCTATTGGTTGGAATAATGAAACAGTGAACCATAAATACTCAAGTGTACAACTTATGTACATGTATATATTATGTATACGATACATGTATTGCATACATGCTAAAATGGAAGAGGCATTCAAAGTATACAAAGTGCAAAAACGCACTTTTAGTACATGTACATACATACATATATATATGTCGAGATGATCAACCGAATGATTTATTTGCAATAGACGCGATAACAAGTTGGCAATTAGTAGTTAGAGTAACGATTAGTTGATGTAAGTTATGTTTTCTGGTGCATTTATTGCTCGCTTGGCGTCTGTGTACACAGTCCAACATATCGTATCGTATAAACTCGTTGACTCCAAAAACCCAATCCATGATGGAGAAAGTGTTTCAGTTCCCCTTCGCATTGCATTACATTTTACGTTTACGTTCCAGTATACAGTACAGAACAGAACAGCCCAGTAAAGCACCGGCCACTACTACTGCTCTCCATTTTGTGAGATAATTCAGATTGAATGAGTTTTCCCTAGCTTTGAATTACCTGTGTATGTGTGCGAGTGTGTAAGTGTGTGTATGTGCGAATATGTACAAGTATGCAGTGTATATATATATATATGTATGGAGATGGATAGGGAGGTTGCTTGGCTATCTTGAATGTGGATCTGAAATTGGAAGGAGGCAAGCAAACGACAACAATAATGTCGAGGATAGCATACGGAGTCGTATGAACACCAGTGTGTCATAAAAGCATATATAAAAGCCCCGTTTGGCCACATTTTATTAGTGATTAGGTTAAATTAAATTGTTATGGAAATGGGTTAAAAAGAATGAGAGGGGTGGGACACATAAACTTGATCTGGTTTTCCGCTCTCTCTCTCTCTCTCTACCATAATACCCAGCCACATGTACATCCACGTGTATCCTTTTTTTGCTGACTTTCTCTCTCTCTCTCTCACTCACTTTCTCTTTCTTTCTCATTTTCCTGTGTCTCTCTCGCTTTGAGTTTGTATCTTTCCTAAAGCTTTTCCCTCACACAATTTATACATATCCCATAATATCATCTAGAATCTCCTCTCCACTCTTCTCATCATCCATTTTTCTAGAGAAAAGATTACCGTCAACAAAACTGTCAAAACTATCATTTCATTTTAAACACTGTGCCCTTCTAAAAATGTACACATAGAATGCGAATATATGGTATGTTTTGAGTCAACTCACCTTACTCGCCTTCTCAAAGCATAAGGATGCAAATAAAATAAACGTTTTTCTCTCTTTCCAACGAGCTCAATTCTTACACGCCTAAAAAAATCCGTCACATAAAAGATTCGACTCTACTTTCATCTGATTTATTTTAATTAGGAAAAAACTTTTTTTTTTTTACGATTTTTATGATATTTAAACCCATTTTACTGAATTAGACTGTCACTGCCGCTCAACTCGTTCCTTTGGCGCAGTCGTCCGTGTTTTTTCCTTCCCCGAAAAAAACTTTTCCGCATCCAAGATATTTATATCCATGAAAAAAAAACTCACATTTTCTCTGCTCCATTTCTTTTCAAATTCTAAACCAACATATTCAAACTGTAAACATGCTACCATTCGGAAATTTCCTAGATATGATAATATTTATAATAAATACACATGGATCCTCCATGTTGATACTCAACTCGTCAACTCTCATACATAAAGTTTCCCCTACAAAACAAATTCAAAGTCTATGACGTAGCAAAGATTTTGTCAAAAAAGGAAGGAATCTCGGTATTTATTTCTTAACTCTATATAGTTTTGAAATTGACTATCTGATGAATTGATCTATCAGCAATGGATTATCATAAAACATGGCAAATTTCAATAGCAGTGTTCAAATCATTTTCCGGCTATGTACGATATAGTAGAAATTAATTACTATGTACTCCCAACTTTATAAATTATGTAAACACTTTTGAGCCACTGAAAGGAAGCACGAAGTAGAACGAGAGTTTTGATTTTTAAAACGTCAACCAAGTGTGTTTGTGTGTGTTTTTGAATAAAACACACGTAGCCATAATGTGTGGAAAAAGAAATGGAATATGTAATTTGTTTGCTTCTGTATAGTTTTTCATTCCAGCGAGAGCAAATGGTACAAGAGCCGGAGCAAGAGTTTAAATGGTGGAAGGAAACGTTACTCAAGTTGGAATTCAATGATTCATTCAATGGAAGGCAAGAAGAAGAAGAAGAAAAAAGGTTGAGCTTGCTTGAATCAAAGCCACGTCTGTGAAAGAACCATGTAACTTTGTAATGATCATCGAGAGCCCACATATTATACAACATCTCGACTTGACAAGGTCTATGTGCTTGTTGCTAGTTGCTAGTTGCTGGTGCTCAGAGTATGGACTGCAGAGAAAAAATATACTCGATTCGCTTTCTATTATACGAGTACGTGTCAGGCAGACTTTTCTTTGAAAGTGATGAGTTCTTACTCTGTCTCAATGTTACGGCTATACTATTACAACTCTGGAACGATACCACAATACACTGAATGATACAACGTCGAACGTCGGCTACTCTCATTCCTTTTGCTCTCCCTCCGTCCCCGGCTTGACTGTTGCTTTCAACTTGAAATGAGCTATGTGTGTGTGTTTTTTTTTGTGTAGATTCATCGTCAGACTTTTTTTTTTTTGCACGAAGCAATTCCCAGTATTGATGGAAAAACTGTTCCAAGAATTGAAGAACTGACTTTAAGTGCCTGCATAGAGCGAGCTGACTGTCTGTACGATACATAGATATCTGTATCTATATTTGAGAGGGGAAAGTATGTGCGAACATACGATACAAACAAGTCCAAGAGTCACTCATTCCCAGTTATTATTTAAGAGAGAGAGAGGAAAAAGTAGGTATGAGCAATACAGTACAACACAACTTTCAAATCTAACAACCGTATAATAATAATAATAATAATACAACCGACTACAGAAGCAAATATATCCCATGTATCCGTAATCTGTATTTGTCTGTATATTTATATTTATGTAATGTGTGTTAGTGTGTGCACGATTGCTTTTATGTACGGTCGGTCAACTTGCTTTTGGAATGTTGTCGACGAGAGAGAGAGAGAGAGAGAGAGGAAGGGAACCCCGGAATAAGATGTAAGCTCAAGGTTTCCAAGTAAATCAGGAAGTAAAGACGAAGGAAAAGAAGAAGAAACCCGTTGTCGTCGCCCAGATCATCTCTCACTTCATGTTCAACACTGTCCAAACAACTGGGTTTTTTTTACTCAAGTAGTTAGCACTTATCGTCAAAGGTTTTCATTCATTCACGCTCGCTGAGTCCCTTATAGTCAGACTCAGACTGAGTAAGAAAAAGTATGTGTGTGTGTGAGGGAGAGAAGGAAAGAGAAAGTCAGAGTTGAATGCAACCGTGCAAAATAAACCTGTACAAAAATTTTATTCCTTGAGAAAAACCGAAGAACAGCAGCAGGAACCAAAATGTAAATAAGTATGGAGCATATAATAATAATAACGGAATAGGGAAAGAGGGCAAACCGGAGCAATAAATTTGTTTTGGTGTATATAAAAGATACCAAAAATATATACAATATACATATTGTGTAAATGTAATATAGGACAAATTGTCAGTACTACTGACTCAGTAGTTTCGGTAGTCGCAAGTCGCAATACATACAAGGAATTGAACGGAAAGGAAAGCTCATGTACATAAAATGTAGATGTAATATTTTATCTGGTGAAAACGGAGAGGAAGGAAAGGGAAAGTCATTGTCCTTGGTTTTTCCGTCGCAGTCGTGTAGTCGACGTTGTTGTTGTCATCGTTGTCGTCGGTTTTATTCTATTTCTCATCCTCATCCTCTTTCTTCCATGAGGGATAAATAACAAGTAGGAAAAAATATAAGGGAAAATAGTATGTACGAGTATTTATTTTTATAATAAGAGTCATACCTACATTTTCAAATTGAATAGATACATGAAGATGAAGATGAGAGGATGACGCTTGTCATTTATTCATTAAATGAGAGAAAGAGAAATTCTCCAGACAACAAATACCGCAATGTAAATTCCAAGGGAATTGTTTTGAGTCTTACATGGAATTGCAGATTCTAAATTCCAGTTGATTCAACGATAATTGGGAGATTTTAGTATTATCATACTGGTATTAACCATAGTTCCTTCATTTCTCTATTTATATTTATATTTTTCTTGACGGGAGTTTACGGGAGAAGAAGAAGGGGAGGGGAAAGGATGGGGAATTCGTTCCTGACTTGGGCGCTCTCCTGACAAAATCCTGACATACGTAATATTGAGATTCATCTGTGTCCTATTACAAATGTAATTTCGCCCTCGTGTATACAGAATACAGACGACAGACGCATTCAGCAATGTGGAACTGAAGGAGTCTGGATTTCCTAGATGCTTGTTATATTCTCGTCTTGTTTGCCATTCTTTGACAGCCTGTCGACTTTTCAGTCGGGGGAGAGTCAGCGAAAGGAAAAAGATGAAAGTTGTAATATGAGTCTGTTCTCATATCAATTTTACGTTTCCATGCTAACCAAGCGTGCAATATATGACATAGGCGCTTGCTCTCTCGTTCTTCCTCTCTCTCGTCTTCTGCCTCCGTTACTCATCATCTGAATCTTTCCGAGCTAGTCAGAAATTGAAGCTGTGGAGAAAGAGAAAGATTACTTATCTCATCGACCATCAACCTATCATTCAAAAGACACAATTCAACATTCAACTCTCTCCTGACTCCTGACTCTTCTGAATTTCTCTCTCTCTCTCTCTCTTTTGGATTTTTCTTTCACTTTTCCCTCCTGCATTTTTTTTCCTGTTCCCGAGCATTTCTTTCAATCAACGAGGAAAAATGAAAAATTTGTCATGCACATTTGACTTTTTATTTTCAATGACAACTTTCAATTAACGTCAATACTCCACGTTTTCTCTTTTATCTGAATATCAAATCCGGTTGTGAGTCTCCAAGTATTTTCATTTTTCTCTCTTTTCCACAGTTTTGCTGCCGTTGCGGAATGGAAAGTACAATCGATAGAAACAAATTTCTTTGGTATGTAATTCCCCTTCATCTCTTCATCTCTCTCTCTCTCTCTCTCTCTCTCTCTAAAGCTCCATCAATTTGACTTCTGCTGTTTCGTCCTAATATTAGAATGAAGAGGAGAGAAAGTATAGAGAGAGAGAGTTGATTATGTTTTAGATTGAGATTCTGATTATAAGACTGTGTACTCCGTCTTCGTCTGTACGAAAAAAAAATCCAGTCATTGTAATCGTCGCCTTCTTTTCATAATACACGAATTTCTACATGAATTCTAAAGTGAAGAAATAGAGAAAGACACAGAGAGAGAGAGAAAGAGAGGGGAAAACGCGCATAAATTCATTTAAATTACTCAGGTCATGGATGGAAAGAGCAATGTCGAGAGCATGAGGTGACATAATGAGAAGAAAAGAGAAAAAGGTTCAGAGGGCTTTTTTCTTCTCTTTTCTCACTCTCTGACAATGAGTTTCGACGTGAGTTTTAAATCTCATTCTCTGCACGCACACACAGACACACGGTGATAGTCCATAGGCGGACACAGAGAGAGAATGGGCGAGAGTTTTTCTTCTGAACGAACGAGAGCGAGAGAGAGAGAGAGAGCGAGAGAAAGCGACTTCCTAACACGCTTTTTCTCTCTTTCTCTCTTCGTTTTTCGTAACTCAAGGCAGAACTATGTTTTCGGCTCAATATTACCCCGACATGCCTCTGTAGTGAAAGGAGAGAGGAAGAAAAGACCGAGGAGACCAAGAGGAAAACGACGAAGAAGACGAAATGAAATGATCCTATGATAAAAACGAGTTTGAACTCCATTATTTGAGATATTTATTGGTTCTTTTTTTGGGGGTGAGTAAAGTGAGTTGTATGCATCGTTTTCTATATACCTATATACCATTGTACTTTTTTTTGCCCTCTGAGGAAAAGATCCGGTTTTTCGTTCTCTCTCCTTTCCCCCGTTTTCTTCTTTCATCGGCTATTGTGGCCGGACGTAATTGCAATGTGTTAGAAAAAAAGTAGCTGACGAGAGAACCAAGTGGGACTTTCAATTTTTTCTTGAGCCATGCAAAGAGAAAGAGTCAGAACATGAAAATCCTTTCGTTTTTACTCGAGAGAAAAAATGGATGAAATTTTTAGTATGAGAATATTCATCAGCTCATTTCCTTATGACTTTTTGTAACGAAATAATTTTGTTCATGTTATTTATGAGTGAAAGGTTTGAAAGAAAGTGAGGGAGAGAAAGAGAGAGAGAGAGAAAGAAAGGAAAATGCAGTCCTCGTCTCTTCAAAATATCCTTGTATCGTACCTACAACTGTTTCGTAGGTTGGTGAAAATTGTATAGGGGAAATATTGCACACCAAGCAACAAATGCAGATAGATTTTGTGTGGAAATGGGATTCTGTATAGTTACATAAACCAGTATGTTATATCTGCATATGTACGTATGTATTATGTACGATGTGTGATGGTTTCAATAGTTTCATGTTGTGGCTCGAGGAAATGATGACGCTATTAAGATAATTTAATATTATTTAGTTGCAAAGGTCACGCATACATATTTTGTGTGCGGTGGATGGTGGATGATGGTGGAGTACATATTGTCTTGGTCGGATATTAGCTTTAAATAGATTTTCCTCCTTGTGATCGTGAGTTGAAAGAACTAAGAAGATAATGCATTGGTGAGTGGTAAAGTGAAATGTAGTTTGGGGAAACTGTACAAGAATAGAGAGGACTCAGGACTCGGGTCTCTGAATTCATGATTCTCAAGAGCTCAAGGAAAAAGGAGGGGAAAGAGTTCAGACGGCTCTCTCACTCTCTCTCCTCTTCCTTATTTGCGGCTTTCTCTCTTTCTGTCCCACACTTCCCTCTCTCTCTCTGTCTCTCTCTATCACTCGACAGTCTCCTGTGCAATCCTTTCGCACCCCACTATTATCTGTATTTACAGGGAGCCATTACTTACAAAAGAACATATTACATACAAGAGGGAAATATCTCAAAGTGAAATAGTCGGCCTCTTCTCCTCTCTTCTTCTGCAGTCCAATTTCTGGTTTCAAGTCATGGTTCTATTTTCTATTTCTATTTCCATTGCGAGTCCCAACTTCTCTCTACCATGTCGAGATGAATTTCCTGGCTTTTAAGTACAAAATCTATGTATATGGAGCGGCGGAAGTCTCTCTCTTGTCTACTCCTGTACACACACACACGAACATACATTGATTTGCATGCATCCATCGTGGGCGAGCCATTTAACAGTGTACAGTGGCTAGACTCTCCACTACCACCACAGTCACGAGCATGATGAGGATCCATTTAGCCTCAAGTAATTGTTCTTCACAACCGACCAAAGTGAGAAGTTAGACTGTTTCACAGGACGACGGTGAGTGTTACGAGTCAATTTCAAATGCTCCTCCTCCTCCTCACAATACTTTCTCTTCCTCTTTATTTTTCCCTTTCTCTGGTTTTTCCCAGAGATATGCATACATGCAGAAATGTAGATAAATCCTCAATCACCCTTTCACTATTCATCTGTAACTTCCTATTCGATTTAATTTTACTAGGCACAAATCCACACAAACGTGTGGTACTCATAAAATACATACTCACTCGGGATAATCAAATGGACATTGAATAAAGTTTCTATGATCAAAATGTTACAGCTTTTCAACTACTAATAAATTCAGTATACATTTGAGCTTCATCATTTGTCTACAACTGAATGAACAAACTGATAGTGAAATCCCCATGAAAACGATATGCATCCGTTTCTCACTCAATCTATTTCTCCCCCGTGTGGACTTTATTTATGTGAGACGACTATTTATGTGTGTGTGTGTGTGTATTCTGATTTGGATGGGTTGCTTGTTCCCAATGTTATGAAAACTCCTGCTTTGTTTGTTCCTCACGAGTGGGAAATTGGTATTTAATGTTGGATAGCACGTCCATTTGCTTGTACGATTTGGAATCTGGGGAAAGTGTGTGTGTGTGTGTGTGTGTGTGTGTGTGTGTGTGTGTGTGTGTGTGTGTGTGTGTGTGTGTAAGTGAGAGAATGGGAAATAATAATATTTAGGTGATGAGTTATCCATTGGTCTTGAGTGTGTTGAGGGAGAAGAGAATTACTGCTCACGTTAGTGTAATTTGTAATATATGTAATCAAGGGATTCAAGGGAAAACTGTGATTAGCTAATATTAGTTAAAGCGGTCTTTCAACCACAATTTTCTCAACTTTCCTAATGTCAATTTAACTACCGTTCACTCCCATCGCCTCACCAACTTACACAAAACTCCACAGTTCCAATGACTTTGTTCCACTATAGTCAGAGTCCATGAAGTCAATATGAGAGAGAAAGAGAGAGAGAAAGAGAGAGAGAGAGAAAGTTATTATTCATGGAAAGTAAATATGAGTCAATTAAGGAAGGGAATGCTTTGATCCTGAGAGTGGAAGGAGATGGGAACGACTGCTGCAACTCTGTGTGTACACTCCCGCTTGCTTGAGCATTCTAATTCACATTCGCTGCTTTGGCGTTGATGTTACTCCCCATTGCCCTGCTGCTTCCACATTTCTCTCTTCCTCTGTCCCTGTCTCTCGTACATATGCACCATACACACGTACATATTTTATCTATCTCCCCTCACTATTAAATTGTCCTTTAGATGTTCTCTTACTCTTCAAGTGAGTCGAGAGTCGACTACACACTCTCCCATTATATCACATGTAATGATGTTCAAGGTAAGTGGGTCTGTGTGTTAGACGGGTTCACCGTTATGTGCGCGCTCTCTCTCTCTCTTTCTGTCTGTCTGTTTGTAACTCTATAGTTTGAATGGGAGCAGATGAATGAGAGGTCCCGTTGGCTAGATAAAGAGCAAGAAGAATAGTTGGATGAGATATGAAAGATGTGAGGATTTACTGGTGCATGGATGGAGAGTTAACTAGAAGGATGGAGAGGGCGAGTTTGAACTAGATTAGGAATAACTAAAGAAGAGGCCAGCAAAAACTAGTACCAGCACCAGAGGACGACGAGTAAGAGTGAAAGTACGAGAGTAGTCATCTTGGTACAGAATGAGAATGAGAATGAGAATTTGGAAGGATACAGATAAAATGTAGAGGAAAAAGTGAAGTAAAGTCTTATTGTACTTATTGTAGAGATCCAAGGAAAGTAGAAGAAGAAGAAGAGGGAGCTGAAAGAGACGGAGAGAGAGAGAGAGAGAGAGAGAAAGTTTATGACATCAAAGCCATAGACAAGAGAATACTTTGTAGTGACAGAGTGGAGTAGTATTTTGCTCGTATCTTATTGTCCCGATGTGGTTTCCTAATAATTGCAACTTGCCTCCAATTGTATCCTAAAGCCAAAAGTTTTCTCTTAGCGTCTGCAGCTTGAGCTGTCACAGTCTCATTCTCATTTTATAGGAAAAACCTATATTATCCTGACATATGTATGCAGCAGCGGATGGAAGAGCAAAAGGGAAACGAAACCAAAGGAGAAAGAGAGACAGAGAGAAAGGAGAAACAGACGGAGTCGAATGTGAGAAGCTCTGACTCCAAACTGCTGCTGTTTGGGGTCTGCAATGCCAATTGGTGGTAGTTACTGATGGTAGTGGTAGTTATGGGACACACAACTCAACTCCTCAATGCAAACATGGCTTCTAGAAAAAGGATTCTTTCAACTGAAACGCTCAAATACTGAACTGCTCTCTCTCTCTCTCTCCACAGAATTCTACATGCCAAATGATATTATTCCTTGTCGACTCACTTCTACATTTCTCTTTTTCTCTCTCTCTCCCCTTGACTTTAGTCTTCCACTTGCACACTATTCATTACGTCTCTAATACATCACTAGCGTCTCCATTCATTTTTCAACCTTTCAACTTGGATGGCTTTTTCTTATTCTTCTCTCTGTTCGTCGCCCCCCGTCCTTCTCTTCTTCTTCTTTCTTTCTTTCTTTCCATTTCTCTCTCTCTCTCCCTTCCTTCACTCTCTCACTCTACTCCATGTCAAGCACAAGAAACTAATCCTATCACACAAATATTTTTTCTTTACACCTCTACAAACTACAAAACTGTATACAAATAGGGAAAATACTCTGGTCTCGCTTTCGGTTTCGGTTCTTGTTGCACTTCGTTGTAGTTGTACTTCCGAGTTTCCAGTGGTTCTGGAACTTTTTTTTATTTATCTATCCTTCACTCTCTCTTTCTCTTTCTCTCTCTCTCTCTCTCTCTCTCTTTCTCTCTCTTCCTCTCTTCCCAAACTCTTCATCTTGCGATACTCTCGGTTTCATGTCAAGTGGAGAAAATTATATTTTTACTTTAAAAGCCCAGGGGAAAACTTTTGCTTCAATAAACTCGAGAGTTTTCCTTTTTTAAAAAAAAGTATAGTATAATGGCATGCTCCATAATAATCCATGCTCACAATCATAATCCATTACCCAAAAGCATATGTACAGTTGTGGGCTTCACAAAAAAAAGAGAAGAAAAACTACGCATATGCTCCTCTCAATTTATATATCGTACTATGTAGAATGTATAGACAGACACACTAACTTTGAGACATTTACCACATGCTTATGCATGGGAATGTGCGAGTTGAAGACATTTCCCCTTAGTTTTAACCATGTAAATTTTTGATGCCCCCTGTATATATACTATACATATCTATGAATATCCGTGTACGATACATATGTGTGTAGTGAAAAAATCCCACTAAGAACTTTCTCTTACATGTAAAACAAGAGAGAGAGGGAAAACCCAGTATTTCTTCAGTTTTCTGTATGTATAGTTTTGTTTTGCATAAGCAGTTGATGGTTGATAGAATCATATCATTCATCTATTCCGTTCATATAGAAACTTTTCTCACAAGTCGTACATATAGTGTGTACAATGTACAGTGTGGACTGGAGTTCATATGAAGATTCTAGTTTTTTGCGATTTGGGTATTATACATGGCAAATAAAACCAATTTGGCTGGAAATAAAGCCATTGAAAACAGCACGTCCCCCCCAAAAAATCCTAAATATATAGGTAGACTTTTAGTTAAAAAAAAAAAAAATGAATGCATAACATAAAGCTATTACATTGATTTTTCTTCTCATAGAAATGGAAGGGGGAAAACTATTGACATGGGGAATGGCAATGTGTTTCTATTTTTTTTCACTATAATATAATATCATCTATCGGTACTATTACTATTACTATCCCCTGCTTCCTCTGGTTACGAACTATACATGTCAAATATACATGTGTGTGTTTGAACATGCACTTTTTTTGCAAAGAACAGAGACAAGGAGAATCGTCTGGTCTATATTCTGCGTGGGAAATAAGGAAATAGGGAAAGAAAGAGAGAGAGAGAGAAAGAGAAAGAGAGAGAGGGAGAGAAAGAGAAAGAGAGAGAAAGAGTCGGGAGTCAGAGAAATATTTGTAGCGTGTAGAATTATGGCAAGAAGACGCAATTCACAGTTGTAATAGAGAAGAATTTTCTTGTTGAAATGCGCAATTGTGTAAAATGTAGTTTACCAATTAGTTTGCATGGATGGATTTACTTACCGTATCAAAGCCATTGACATCCACACATCCATATCCAGCCTTTGATATGGTTAGAAAGTTCAAGACAGTGGAGAGCAGAGCAGAGTAGTGCAGTGCAGTGAGAATTGAGTCTGGAAACATGGCTAATAAAATTCCAGAAACTTCCTTCACTTATCACATCGGAGGAGCACAGAAGTTCACTTGATTTCACGGCTCTCACGAATACACATGGATACATAAATAGCGAGAAAAGTACACATGCTCTTCAATCCAAAAACAGAGAGACAGAGACGCATCACACACATATACAGATACCTATGTATACCTACAATAATTGCACCAATCTTTTATATTACACGCGTTCATGGGCATACAGGGAAATTGTGCAACTCCATTCACTCCAAATGCCGCCTTTCTTTTATGTACTCTCTCTCACACTAACATACAAATACACACATATCTGTAAATACACAAACACACATACAGTGACATGCACACATGCACACGTGGACATGAGATTATTTTGATGTGCATACTATATTATTTTTCTGTATGTATTTTCTATCTGTTTATATTATCTATACTTGGTAAAGGAATTTCTCTTAAACATTTTCCGCTTTTGTATTATTCAATTTGAGCTCAGGTGCATGTGACCAAGTTTCTATTACAGCTCAGAACTTGATGAATACGTTTACAGTCGGCGCACTAACTCAATTCCACATTTCTATTTATTATGCTTGCTCCAGTGAATTTATATTATTTCCCCTCCTCCCTCTCCCTTTCTCTTCTCTACTATATAATTTCCCTCTATGGTCCCATCCACAATAAGAGAGAGAAAGAGAAATGTTATGGAATGCTTACATGCACCGTCTCTCAATTCTCAGCACACACACACACACACACACGATATCGTCTTCTATCTGTACCTTAAGAACTAAGAAATAATGGAATTTCTTTGTTGCTGTGTAGAAGACTCGTCGTATTGTTCGAAATAAGTAAATGATAAAAATTCCACAACTTGTGTGTACTGTCTGTTTGTATCTATATAGCAATTATTATTATTATTATTATTATTATTATTATTATTGTTATTATTATTATTATTATTATTATTATTATTATTATTATTATTACTGTGCTCATACCATTATTATTACTACTATTATCATCATCATCATCATGTCTGGGATGGAACAGAGAATAAATGGCTGGAGCAGGAACGAATGGTACTACATACGACTACACACATAACAAGAGAGTAACCATGATTGATAATAAAAATGGAATTCGTCACGGTGAAAGTTTTAGTCTGAGTTATCGTGAGGTGGATTTTCTCTCTCTCTCTCGATCGTCTTATTATTTCTACTCTTATTCGATTCGTTTATACAGCCTCTCTGTATGTATAGTGAGCGTGAGAGGGAGAGGAATAGAGAGAGAGGGAGAGAGAGAGAGTGAAAATAAAATAAATAGGGATGGAAGAGAATCTGAGTGGAGTTATATTGCTCGAGTGGAGGAGAGAGAGAGAGAGAGAGAGTAATAATGGTGAGGGTTTCAATGGGGGCTAAGGCAAGAGTGATGTAGGCATCTGAGTTCGTAGGTGCTCTGAATGGATAAAATCTACTCGATTGAGGATGTGTAATTGATGACTATACTATGAGAATAGAAGATGGATTTAGGTGAAAGTGGAATAGAGAGGAAAGAGAGAGAGAGAGAGAAGGAGAGAGAAGAGTTTCAATCGGATTTGAAATCGGGTGCTACTGCTGCTCTGCTCCTTGGATTCGTCCCCAAAAACGAAAGAAGAATCAATGGTTAAATTTTGAAGCGTGGATTTTTCTTCCTCTAGAGGAGGAAAACTTCTTTGGAAAAATGAAGAGTAAAATACTTGGAAAGCACATGTACGTATATACACAAGCCATAAGCACATGTGTGTGTGTGTGTCTGTGCGTGTATGTTATGTGTGTGTTCTTATATCTATGTTTGGGGCTAAGGCTGGAGTTGAAGTGAAATCTCTTGAGATTTTTTTTTCTGTCGCTGTCCTGCTTCTGCCGCTGCTTTAGTTACCGCTCCCGGTTTTTTTTTACACTCGTATTCTGTATCTTTCCCCGAAAAAACTCTGCATGTCTCCAACCTGGTCGTCGTGCTACAACTACCAGCTTTAGTAGTCCAAAGAAAAACTTGCCTGCACTTTAACATGGTTATAGTTATCTTTATCTGTCTCTTTCCTGGCTTTCCTTCTTCTTCCACACACATGAGATGAGACGACAAAAAGAAGAAATACACGTGACAATGTATCTCTATTTAGTTGCATGGCTCAATTCTTGATGAGTTGAAGGTTTTTTTTCCTCAACTGGAACTAGAAACTTATTCATATAGTCTGAAAGTAAAGAGACAGAGAGAGAGAAGCTGTAGTGTTATAGATTACATGGGAAAGTAAGTACAAAGCACTAGCAAGGAAGAAGAAGGGAAAAGTGAGGAGAAGAAAACTCAAATGTGGAGTTTGGAATTTGGAGGAACCCTTGGGTGTATAGATTTTGGTATACATAAGATATATATATATCTGTGTGTGCGTAAATCTATCTATTACTCTCAAGCCTATGGTCTATGTATGGGTTGTCTATTGATGGAGATTTGAAGCGGTCGTGAATAAAAGACTAGGATTTGAGGACAGTAAATCCGGTTCTGTACACAAGCAAAGTTTGAGTGAACATATGGAGGAGAGAGAGAACGAGATAGAGGAAGAGAGGAAGAGAGAGAGAGAGGAGGAAAAAGATGGTCTCAAGTCTTGTCGGGAAACGATGACGAAGAATAGGAAGGTTCAGGAATGAGACAGGGAATAAATTTAGACTGAAAGATGAAGGATCTTTACTGTGTGGAGAAGAGACATCAAAAATGGCAATGATGAAAATATGCGAAAACACGTAGAAAGAACATTCTCTTCTTTCTCTCGCTCTCTCTTTCTCGATCCCTCTCTCTCTCTCCCACTACTTTTTTCCCTTCGTTTTCCAAGAAATTTTCCTGTCGTTCTCTCAACCGCCACCGTCACTCAACTCACCGGAGTCTCATTCCGTGTTTTCCCATCCCAAGGACCATTTCTATTGTCACCATTTCAACCGAGTACTTGCCTCCTTTTCTCTTTCTCTCTCTCCCTCCCTCCCTCTTTCTACTAACAATCTAGCAAACAAATTCCCCAGCTCCTTGCATCCACTTCTATATGGATATTTAGTATTTACCTTTGTATTATTATCCTCTACCCCCTGTCAAAAACTATACAACTAGTCATGTGAACAAACTTACTCAACTATACACACAGGCATACAAAAAAAATCAGGTTAGTAGTAAACAAAGGCTTTTCTTCTAGTCTCGGTTTTATGTGTCCAGCAAAAGATTTATTTTTAGTTCCTTTAAAACTTCACTCACACGAGTGACAAGAAAAGGCCGCGTCTGTTTAGCTGCTCAGTTTAGGACGTTACACGGGAAGTAACGTCAAGACGGGTAAAATTCCGCTCAAATATCTAAAATGTAATCAAAGAGGAGAAAATTGTGTTTTTACATACTCTGAAAATTGCCTTTTGTTTTCAACTCTCACAACACAATTGAATTACTTATTACCAATAAATTTGGATCTCCAGATACTTTTAAATGTACGTATAATAGATTTAAAACTATAGAAATCAAAGTTGTCTCGTTTTCATTCAACCCAAGTTGACTCTAAATGCGTGTTTGTGTGTGGGTACGGTACAGAGGAAAGATCTTGAGATTTCCCGAAGATGATAAGATGAAATACTTGAGCGTTAGCACTGCATTGCTTATATTTATGTACACACTCCTCAACAGTGGGGAGGTATGAGTTACGTTACGCTTTGGCGAGTGTAGAGAGTAGAGCCTCTGTATGTTGTGTACTCTCCTCGTGCTGGTGTGTATGTGTATGTGTAGAGTGGACATACATATGTGGAATCCTCTCTCCTGTATATTTATGATGAGGAGTTGAAGGTGATCTCTGTAACGGGGAAGAATAACTTGGGGAATTCCTAGATGCTTTTAATCGAGCTCCAGAGATTTCCTCATGGGAAACAAAGAAGTTGCTATAAGAAGAAATTTTGCTACTTATAATACAAGTGGAAAAACCACATAATAGAAGTGCTTTTGTATAAAGTAATCATCTAAACTAGACAACTTTTCGTCCTTTTCATTTCTTTCCACTTCTACTTCCTCTTCTCTCTCTCTCTCTCTCTCTCTCTCAATCCATCCTACGCACTCCATACTCCATGTGCATTGCATATATGTACCTTTCCCTTCTCCAGGGCCAAGTCTGAGCCAGAGTTTGAGTCATATCTCAATGGTTAGCAAGCTTCTTTCAATTCTGTTGGACTCCATGGATCGTTGCGTCTTCCTTCCATCTTCCCTCTCTCCTTTTCTCTACTCGTTCCCTACACTCACATTGTTGAGAAAGGGAGAGAAGGAGAGAAAGAGAGTGAAAGAGAGAGAGAGAGATAGAGATAGAAGAGAGAGCAGCATTTTCTTGACTTTGCATAATGCCCCTTCATGTTTTCCACGTACTTCAAGTGGTGAAGAAAAGGGGATCAGAAAAAAATCGCTGCAGCAGACAGTTATCTACAGTCAAAATTCAAGTCATCCTTGTTGTAATTCACTGAATTTTTCGTCATCCATCTTTCTCTATCCTCCTCTTTCTCCTCCTGTATGTACATGTACAGAGAACCATACTCATAAGGAAGGTCATAACTACGGTAAGGAGGACTCTACTTTTTTCTTTCTTTGACAAATCAAAGTCAGCACAAGAGATTTGTGGATTTTTTTATTCGTTTCATACATAGGTACATACATACATACGAGGATCTGTAGGTATGTACATATCGTACACACGTACCTATGTTGATTGGTTAAAGTCTCATATCTCCCCTCATACACACAAACTAAGACGAAAATCACAGTGTTTGTCCAGTCCAGTCTCCCTGATTTCCTAGTGGTTTGGTTTGGTTTGGCAAGGAGAAGAAGCACGGACTCAAAGTGGACGGAAGCAAACGAGAATGAGGACAACTCTCAGATTCATGAACCATTCATATGGTTAGCCTTGATCGAGAATCTCTTGTTGAGCGGAAACGTTCCCACTCTCTCTCTCTCTCTCTCTTTCTGGGAAACTGTACTCTGTTTCCTGTTCAAGGAGCATCAGACAGCCCGCTATATAATCCAAACATATACATTGGAAACCCTATACACTATACACAGTGTAGATTGTAGATACTTCCTATCAAGTCTTTGTGAGTCTGGGTGTGTGTACATAGCTGGTTGTCTAATGACATTATTCAGGTTTTTGTCTTGGTTCTGTTCTACTTGCTTCTGTCTGGAATCTAGAATCTGGAACCATGTACAATGTTGAATGTTGAATGTAGAATGGAAACTTGTACGAGAGAGAACGAGAAAGAGAGAGAGAGAGAGACAGAGAAACCCCGTTCACTCTACACAATTTGTATGTATATTGGGAACAGTTACTTGGCGAAAAAGGAAAAAGTGAAGAAGCTGCCGACTGCCGTCTTTTAGTTATACGATATAGCCAGCCAAAAGTCATAGTTGGAGTTGTAGACTCTTTGGCGGGGGGGGGGGGGCTAGAAAGTCTTACAATCAGAGATTGTCTACTAGTCTGAACAATGACTTTCCCTTATTTTATACTCCCTCAGAATCCTTTTCTTGATTCACTCACAAGGATCAATTTGAGCTACACATCTTTAACTATCCTCCAACTCTCTCTCTCTCTTTGTCTCTCTACTCACCATAGTATACTACATATGTGTGCATGCTTAGAATTAGATGCACCAACTTTGCTTTGTTCTGTTCGAGTCCCAGCTCTTGCTCTATATATACAGTGTGAGATTTGTACAAAATTCTAATTCATTACGGAATTTTTGAATGACTGATCGTCCTTCTTGCTCGTATTCGTCTTCGTCTTCTTCACTGTGAGTGCGAGGAAATGAAGACAAGAGGTGAATGAGCGACTATAGAGTTTTCCCGAAAAGGCTTTTTGCCAGAGAGACAGAGAGATGAAGAAAGAGAAAGAGAAAGAGAAAGAGAGAGTGGGTGAAAGGGAAAGATGTTAAGTGAAGTTAATGTGTAATCCTTCTTTATGTGTGTTAGATTATACGAGGAAATGTCATAGGAAGATAGAGTTAACATAGGAATTTGAGTGTGTATCATAAAGTATGTGGTGACCCTTGGTTTTTGGGTTCTGGGCCTTCTGAGAAAGCAAAAGAGAGAGCGAGAGAATAAGAGCGAGAGGGAGAGAGAGCTCCCGCACACTCCTTCTCTTCGGGATTTCATTAGACGCTGACTGACTTATCAGTTGAATTAATACTCAGAGTAATTTAGGCCCGGCTTGATGGATGAAAAGGCCAGGAAAAGATATGCGTGAGAGAATTCCATGAGACAGTTGATGCCTTTATATTTTCTATCTAAAAAGGATGCGACTGCTACACACTTTCTCTTTCTCCCTCTCTCTCTGTCTCTCTCGCTCGCTCGAGTTTGTAAAAGCGAAAGTATAAACCTACTATTTTCATCTATTCGTCTACAGGCATCCTATATAATTGAGCAATGAGCATGTAGACGGTAGTCAGTAGGGATATAAAAGGGAAACTAAAATGTAAGTGAGACACATAGACATGGAGAGAAAGATCCATTATCTAAATCATCAGATGTTCTGACATTAGCTTTGATATCTACGTAGAAATATTTCCCCCCTTTTGTCTCTCTCTCTCTCTCTCTCTCTCTCTCTCTGTCTCTCT
>JAIUND010001712.1:0-31157 GCA_034699125.1 Gisinianus flammeolus | reverse complement strand
TGTGTGTGTGTGTGTGTGTGTGTGTGTGTGTGTGTATTTGGCTTTGGCCGATGAGTGGAAAGGAACAAACTTGAATTGACAGAGAAATGTGTGGGGTGGTGCGTATTTTATAGGTTTGATTTTATAAATGCATTGGCATGTTTCAGGGTTTAGTCTGTCGATTTATATATCGTATGTCACCGAGCCAGGGAAATCAAATGTTCCAATTTATTCACAAACACACGACCACGTCGTCATCGTCATCGTCGTCCATATGCCTACAATATTTACACACATTTTTTTCTGTATATGTATACCTAACCAACAGACTTTATAGTCCAAAAAGAAGTCTACCATTTATTAATGTGCCATGATATTGATATTGATATTGGTACGGGTATTAATATGGACAAGATAGACAGAGACTCCACATGAAAACTACAGGATAATTCCATAGTATTTACGTGTATTAACCGTTTATCAGGATTCCGAGTCTCCGCATGATTGTACATGATAGGGAATAGAGAATAGAGAATGAGGCCACATACCAATGTAATTTAATTTAATGTAATGTCATGTCATGTCATGTCATGTGGTTTCATCTTGCCTATATGATGATCAGAATATTTTATGAGAATTGAAAATGTAAATTTGATATGGAGGGAACAGTCATTTATCAAAACAACATCCTCTTCATTTATTTCACTCGATTGATTTTAAGCTTTTTCCTTACGAATTTCACATTTCACGACCGAGCGGATTTTTTCCCTCCTTCACGCTCAGTCAACAAAACCAACAACGCATTTAATGTGTAATCTTAATGGTGGAATGACAGCCTTTTTTTTTCTTTTTTTTTTGAATTATGGAATTTGAAATTTCACAAGTCAATGGAAAAATGCTCGTTGATTTTTTTCATCATCTCAACAACTAATCGGAATCGGAATCGAAATCGTAATCGTAGCCAGATTCTCAATGTCTATTTCTACTTCTATTTCTATATTTTCCGACTCAGCTGTAACGTCGCTGTGTGTGCTTGAGCAGATTCCAGATATTCAATGACGAGGAAAAAATGTAAAATCGATTGCTAAAATTAACCCAGAGTCTGTGCGTATATTTGAAGTATCTATATTCCCGTTCTTTCTTTCTTTTTGTCAGAATTACAGATATTTCCCTCGAATTTAAAAATAAAAATATCTAGTAGGCATACATAGGTATATTTGCATACATGTGTGTGTATTCAGTTGATTGAATGTACGTACATACGATATATCCACATATTTGCTAGTAGAAAATGTACACACAGGGAATGAGCCTATCGTTTTCTATATTGATATACGATATGCATATAGGAATTGTGAGGTTGGGAACGTGTATCACATTTTATATTGATTTGTTGTGAATGGTGAATGGTGAATTGTGAATTGGAGTGGGTTTATTCTGATGGCCTATGAACTTGATGACCTTGACTAATTGTTTGGATTAGAAAATGAATACGTAACCTACATTACATCCACATTCGTATGTACATGTATCTTACATACGCACACGGAATAGGTACCTGCTCAAATATTATTAGTTTAGTTTAGTAGGCATTTGACAATTGGAATATCAAATAAATTTGGACTGTAGATATATATGCCTCACAAAACCAACCATGTATTTTGGTATGTTCGGAAATTTGAAATGGGTTTTAAAACTTAAAATCGATGACCAAGTTGAAAGTACCTATATTTATGTACATATCTGTACTTATGTAGGAAAGGAAGGGAAAAAAATTCCTACTACTACAGTTATTTCCTTCACTGTTCTACATTGTCCATGTACCTGTCTGTCTCTGGTGGACTAGTACTAGTAGGTATATGTATGTGGACTATTGTGGACTGTGTAGACTTTGGACACAACAAAAGCGTTCCCGGGTGGGCTTTTTTGAGTCGAGTCTAAAAAATCCCATGTTTTTTTTTACCTTGGATAATTCAAATCGACAAGACGTCCATGGGAATAAATTGATTCAACATTCAGTATTCAGTATTCAGTCGTTTAAAGGAATGAAATCCATTTCCATGAATGAATTTCATGGGAACAGAACTTTCTCTCTCTCTCTTTCTCTCTCTCCATCTCATTCAATTCTAAATTCAATTCCGCTCCATACGTTTTTTTAAAGAATGTACAATAAAATTCTCCGATTCTCATGCTAATTTGACGTAAATACTGCTTTTTTATCGTGGCAAATGCAACTCTCTGTGGTCTTTAAAGTTTAAAAACTCTTATTTTTCCTCCTGTACTAAAACTCCCAATATGAAATATCCTGACACACACATTACACACTTCCATATCCATTTAAATATCGTACACAAAAATTCATCCGAGTCTCTCATTTGCTCCTTATAGACTGTGGTTGATCGTTGATCAAGTGGTGCTTAAAATATTCGACGAGACAATGTAGACACCTTTTGTGTATGCATGTGTAGCACTCACTTGACTCGTATTTGCTTATTTCTTGATAAACGATAAGGTACGAGTTCATACATTATTTTTTGTACCCGTTTATATAATATCTGTATTGTGTGTACATAACGTTGGCATATAGTTGATAATTTCTTTTATCATTTTCGAAAAAGTTTAATTAGCTAACGACATTATAAATATATGTGATGGTGGATAATACGATAATACACACGACGAGACTTTTACTTCCGGAACTTTGGCTTTCCATTTGGTGACTGTATTATAAATTCGAGTGTATGTAGATTGACGTTGAACGATATAATTTTTATGATGGAATGGTACAAGGACATGCAGTTCAAGTCCTTTGAAAATATTTACATTCGTAGGTATGTACATTAGTATGAGTACATAAATCTTATATATATATGAAGTAAATGAGTTTGAATGAGAGTTTACATGTATAGTTTTTTTTTCTTCTCTTCCACAATCATTAAATTGACATGAGATATTGATGGTGAACATAAGTACACATACATTTTCATTCAATTTAATTTATCGATATTGGTATATATACTCGTAATTTCCAATGAATCATATTGATCATGTCCGACATTAAATCAATAGATAATAAATAATTTAACATGGAAAAGAACAGTGTGTTATCGTTCATCGTTCAAGAGTTTACATTTAGCATGTGCAAACTCTTGACTATACTCGTATTCCATCTTTTTTTTATTCAGTTCTAAAAAAAATGAGTACTCTTTTTTTTTCCGCTCGCAGCTGAATCATTTTAATTTTTAAAGATACTTTAATTACAGCCGTAAATCTCCGTAGATGTACATTTCTATATGTTTATACTTTATACAGTATTATTATTAATGCAAAGATGAGTATAGCGAGTTTAAATTGTACCCAAATGTTTAAATGTGTGTTCACACAGTCATAACATTCCAATTTGCACATCCTCTCACATTTCTACCGACACCGACTTTTCCTCCAATCACATTTAGAAAACATGAAAGTATAAAGAGAGAGTTTTAGAGTCCATAATTTGATTTTGTCTTGGTGGTTCATGTGGATGAGGAAATATATTAGTGAGTTTCTCAAAATATTCAACTATATACTTTTGGCGCAGAGTCGGTATATATTTTCAAACGGAAATGAGGTCAAAATAATTTTCATTTCCCTCAAAATAAAAAAAATGGAGATGATTAACTTTTTCTTATTCTGTATCATGAATAAATATCTTAAGTAGACTCCAGTCACTCAATTTACACAAACTACTGTGCCAACGACTATACATTTATGAGAAAACTGAGAGAACTGAGAACTGAGGACCAAAAACTGGAAATGAACAACCCGAATTTCATTTTGTACACACACACATCATCCATCCAAATTGTTTCTCGCTTCTCCAAAAAAATGAAAAGGGATACAGAAAAATCCTCTTGCTTTTACCCTCTCCAGTTTTATGATGTGCTTCACAAAAAAGGAAATGTTACCCAATTTTTTTCTAACGATATATATACATACAATCCTGGAAGTCCAAGATGAAAACACTGAAAAAATCCTTAATTATTCTTGTGTCACACATTTGTATATTCGAGATTTTCATTTGATTCATTTCATTTCATTTCTAGTTGTAAAGTTGTAGTTTATGGTCAATCAGGAATTTATTACACAAGAGTTTCTCTGGAATTCCACAGGGGAATTTATAATATTTGATATGTGAGCAAAAACTCTCAAGAATTTACATATTGACATGAAGGGGGAAGGGGAAAATGTGTAAATGAATCAATTATTTATATTCTTGCTGATGTGCAACATATATGGAGATAAAATTATATCAAATATCCGGACGCTCTTCATACATTATATCCGTACATTCTCAAACAAATGACACTGGCAATGAATAATTGCAAAGTGCAAGGGAAATTTAAGCTTACACAACCCACATTTGAAATTGTTTACCAAACTCGCGTATTTATCTTTTTTTTCTGTACGTAATATCTACATCTGAATACCATTTACGAAACTTAATATATGCAATATATAATGCAAAGGCCTTGAGTCTTGAGGAATTTCATTTGATACACATTTTTTGCTTTGCATACTTACATATATATTTGTCTTTCCATATAATCGCGCATATAATCAGTTGGACTGTGCAGAACGGGAAAAAAAACTGTCAAGTTCAACATTCAAAATCACATCATGTACCAGACGAATTATACTTTCCTCCTGTGTCCCGATTTTGTGACAGTGTATATCACTGCACAACACCATTTCTATTCAAACAAAATGTGTAGGTACACATAAATACATCAAAACATTGTAAATTATCAAGTAGTGAAAAAGTCATAGTCGTGACTACAGAGATGATATAGGTAAAAATAAGGAGTAAGCGTAAGAAGGAGATGTTAATCTTTGTGTGTGTGTGAGAGAAGATTTCAGATTTAGTTGGCAAACGAAAATTTTGGAGCCAACAAGCTTGAGAAAAGTGCCAACCACCTACATTTTCTATCTCTCTCTCATTCTTGTGGTAAATGAGTTTGATGGCAACTGACTCCTCATTTCTTTCACAAATATATAGATATCTATACATACGTACATTCTAAATGATTATATAAACGGACGGAAATCTTTACTGTTTTCCTTCCTCCTATTATTATTCCTTCATTTCCATAAAAAAATTAAATGAAACGGGTTATCTGTATATCTCTCAGATCATTTCCCCTCATGTCCCATGCAAAAAGAAAAAGAGTCACGAGACACACAGATTGTAAATCCAAAGGTATTTTGTGTATTGTGACGACAATGATGACGATCGTATCCATTATCCATTATCCATATACTTTTTACAAAACGCGTGTCAAGTCATTTCTTATCCTCGTTTTTTTGGTACTGGATGGACGTTTCAAAAATTGAATTAAAATCCAAATTGAATGTATAGTAAACTTTATACACGTTGGACTCGAACAAGGATTTGAGTGCATTTCCAGGCTGTATACAACCAAATACTAAATATGTACAGAGAGACTCGCTGGCCAGAGATATTTTCCAATGTACATATACGACATACAGAAATACAGATATAAATATATGAAACTTTTATGAGTATTTAAATGGGAGTCATATATTTGAAATATTTAATTAGGAATTTCATTAAACTCGCATGGGAATGAATAAAAAACATTTTATTGCTCAAAAAAAAAAAAATTCTCTTTTGTCCTCTGTCTTTTAGTCTTTTGGATGCTTTTTTGGTACTCTACGAAATGAAAATGTACAGCCAAAAGTTTTTTTCCCGGTTTTTTCTTCTTTTTTTTGTTACCAAAGAAAATTTACAAAAATTATTTACTATGTAGAAACTTGAAACTTGAAACATAATATGTAGCCCAGTTCACAGTTTGTTACTTTGTACATAGTGTACGCTTTTATTTTAATGAATGAAATTTGCATAGTTACAACATTGGAACTTTTGGTAGTCGGTCGGGCGAGGGAAATGGTCTTGATGAGCAAATAAAATTTTGGGGACGAGTGGAAATTAAGAGTGACGTCTTTTCTTGCGGGTTGTCTCTATTTCTCACCCTCATCTTGCTTCTCATCTTCTTTTTCTTGTGTCTTTTAGTTTTTGTGTCCGTACGGATATATATATATATGTGTGTGTGTGTGTGTGAGTGTGTGGAGTGTGGACGACAAAAATTGCAATTGGAATTGAATAGTTTTGATGGAGAGCGTCGTGAAAGTTTTTCAAATTAGACTCTTTCTCATATTTGATATTTGTACATGGGGATGACGTCAAAAAACTCGAGACTCTCAAGTCTCTCAACGCACACACACAAAGCACAAAGTACAGAAGGGAAAAGAGTTTTTGATTACACATGAGATGGGCGAGAAGAAATGTAGGTATATGTACATAGTGATAGTATGCAAAGTATAGTTATACGGATATACAGTCGATTCATAAACTTTACGCAATTTTCAAGTGTGAAAATATGGCACAAGATGGCGAGATTCCATTTGCACTTATGTATACAGCAAGGAACTCTGCAAGGAAAAACTTATTCTGTGGGCGGAGCCAATAAATTCACAAAAACGTATAAAGTTTATGAATCGACTGTAAACACTTACATACATACAAGAAATTTACTTGGATTCTCTCTCTCTCTCATTATGGGAGACTAATATGTAGAGAGAATAGAAAGAAAGGACAAGGTGTGTGTAGGATGATTTTGAGAATGTTGAATCGCTCTCCTGGTCTCTGCACAATTCCACACGATATTCTTTAAAACTGTCGACTGTCGAGTCTACCGACTGTATCTGTACAGTCTAAGAGTAGAGTTTGTCGAGGAGACACACATTCATTCATACACACACATACACACACACACACACTCACACAATGAACGATGAGTTGATGCTGCTCGTCGTACACGAGACTCACATGATCAGAATGTGATGCTGGTTGGTGTTGGTGTGCATAGACTGAGTCCGTTTGTATATAGATTGATGGCCTATAATACAGATTGAGGACTTTGCATTACACACTTTTCCTTCCAAGTGAAAAATACAGCAAGTTTTTCCTTCGATGACATTCACTATGGTATTCTGTACTTACATCCACATTGAGAGCAACTGTTTTTGGCCAGGAGCCGAACCAGCAAAGGGAGAGACAGAGACCGAGAGAGAGAGAGACAGAGAAAGAGAGAAAGAGACAGAGAGAGAGAGAGAGACAGAGAAAGAGAGAACCCACCATCAAGCTATAGCTATCCCAACTGGAATAAAGTGTGAAAAAATACCCACAAAAATTTCCTAATGCTCCAGTTACGCATTCAAAAGGATGATTCAAATCCCCTTTGAAAACTGATATTACATTTTCACTATTTTCTCATCGTCAAAGAAATACCAACTCTTTTCTCTCTCTCTCTCTCTCTCTCTCTCTCTCTCTCTCTCTCTCTCTCTCTCTCTTTCTTTCTTTCTTTCTGCTCCCGAAATCCACTTGGACTTTATGCGTCTCTTCTCCGTTTCTTTTTACACTTTTACTCGGTTCTATCTGTTATCCGTTTATCATCCATCCACCTTAGAATTTTGAGTGCACATATGCTCGTCCTCGGAAAATGATGCAAAAAAATGTCTTTAACTCACAGCAGTCTACGTCCTCTCGTCTTCTCAGCTTCATACACGACAAACACACACACACACACACACACACACACTCTAAAATGCTCTTCTACGATGTGATGTGATGTGATGCGATATGATATATGATATGACAGGATAGATCTGTTGTATTTGTAGAATTGTAGTCCTAGTCCATCCTCGTCGCTTGTCGGTTGTCGCGACAGACTGGAGGAAAGTCGGAAAACATTTCCCTGAGATCATCTTTTCATTCTCACATCCCATTTTTCTCAAGTGCCCACTCACATGTACATGTACATACACACGATACATATACGTATATAGACGCATGGGGAAATGGTGGACTGCTGTATGTAAAAAAACGGTCATGGTATGACGAATATATTCACGTTTATTTCTTTCATCACTTTTATTTCGCGTAAAATACGCGAGCGATTTTACTCTTGATTCTCCTTCCCTCCGTCGTCGTCCTTTTACACTCTGCCTCTCTCTCTCTTTCATACTCTTTTGTTATCTCTAGGGAAGAGTTTGTGCCAGGGAAGAAGAAGAAGAAGAAGAAGAGGAAGAAAAAAGGGACAGACTGGAATATAGTCGAGCTATTACCACACCATTTTCTGACTTATTACATACGGATTGTATAGAACTAGAAAGAATATGAGAGAATGGACCAGGAAGAAAAGGAGAGAGAGAGAGAGAGTGAGTGAGAAAAGGAAAAGGAAGAAGACGAAGAAGTGAGAGCAAATGGTAAAAACGGCAAACGTCGTGTCAATTCCCCTTTTCTCTCTTTCTCGCGTTTCTTTGACTGGAGTTCACATCCTCTCGAAAAAGGAAAAGACTACACGCACACTTCTAATGCTTCCTATTCTTCAGTGTTTCCTCTTGACGAGAGAAGAGGAGAAAACTTAAACGCTTTCACGAGACTCGTATAACAATAAGAGAAGCGATGCCATTGTTTCATTGAATTTCATACATTGAGTTTCCCTCCCCAGATAAACTTTCCAATTTCCTCCTTTTTCGGCCACAAGTAAAAGTTGGTAGTACATAGTTGGTTCACGTTTAGCTGGTAAAAGAGAGTGAGAGAGAGAGAGAGAAGAAAATAGACAAGAGCCGTGTGTGGTTTTCAAATACGGCTCCGACTACGACGCTTCAGATATGGATATTCCTCTATTCAAGAGTCAGCAGTCTTTTTCTTCTTTTTTTTTGATGCATTCTCCGTCACACATGTGTCATTTTTGTCGTTGCTCTCCAAAGATAAATTTCCTTTATCCAGAGCGCCAGAAAGCTCCAGCTGCTCGAATTTGAGGGAATTTTTGTATGGAAAAATGTTTTTTTTTTTTTTTTTGTAGTTCATTTAGAAAAGTTAAAGTTAAAGTTATATACATGATGGAAAATGGGATCTTTAGATTTATACTCGTATGCATTTAGTTTTGGTATACAAGTTTATCGCTCTTTTTACATTTCAAGCCTTTGTAAATTACAAATCGTAAATGAGTGAATGATTTTTCTCCTGGCTGTTTTGAATTTGAACAAGCCAAAAATACTGAACACATGGTGAGTTGACAATCTACAATCTATACAACCGCAGCTATTAAAAGATAGAACGAGAGAGAAAGAGAGAGAGAGAAGATTTGAAAGTGTTTAAACATGATGTTTGACATGAGGTTGAGGAAGTCAAAGGTTAAACCATTATATAATCAACACCTTAATTTTAGACAGGGAATCATGTGTACAGTAAAGTGTAGTAGATGAAGGGAAAGGTTAAAGAGAGAGAGAAAGCGAGAGAGATCGTGCTGGGAGTAAAAAGCTATTATTGGCACATTCCTATTCCTATTGTGAGTAATATAAAGTTCCATGAGAAAATATCAAAACTTTAATGGACTCTCTCTCTCTCTCCATTTCTCTCTATTTCTCGTTTTGCTCTCTCTGTCTCACGTTGGTACTTGTATATAGTTGGAATGTGAGTGCCCTGACACGTTTCATCTTTCATCTTTGTGAGCGAGAGAGACAAAAAGTCTTGTCAAAATTTGACAGCCCATTCTTGACTTTGGTATATAAACCGGAGAGACATTGGACGTTGGTATATTTTTAGATGGAATATATGAACGTCTTTGAATTTCCTCTTCCTTATTACAACTTTTCCCTTGTCCTTCTCACCTTCTCTCTGTCTCTCTCTCTCTCTCTTTTCCTCTCCACGTGAAACAATAAAACTTCCTTCTAGTTCCAGTTCCACACAATTCCAATTCTAAAACTTGTCATTAAAATATCTTATGACATGCTCAAGATGCATGTGAGAGAATCAAGAGGATTTCGTGGCATTCAAATTAAGAACATTTTATATTGACAATAATTTCCAACACACATTCCTTTTTTTTTCACAATTTTTTTACGAGTGCTCCCGATGCTCCGACAGTAATTCCTTGTACAATCTATACAATTTTATATTTGAGTGAGTGAAGAAGCACTCTGGAAATTTCCATGTTTGTTCAAATTTATGTAGAAAAGTGTATAAAAAATGTTCTTGGAATTAGGTATGGAGTAAGAATGCATAGAGGATAAATAGGCCACACACAGAAATTATAGTTGAGTTGAGTCGAGGAAAAAAACAACCAATCAATTTGATCAATCAATTTTTACAGAGAATAGAAGAGAAAAAAAATGGACATTTAGTGAGACTAATGTCTCCCTTTCTCTCTCTCTCTCTCTGTATATATACCATGGAAAAGTGAAGGTTTGGGGGAAAAACGAGAAGAAATTGAATGAAAATGACAAGCTTGAACAAGTACATGTACATTACATTACATTACATTGTACAAGTAGAAATACAAATGAAGAGAGATAATGCAATTTCGTGTTGTGTTCGAGGACATGCAGAAAATACGTATCGTATAATATGTGTGTGTGTAAAAAAGGGGCCACAGTCCACAATTCTCAATCTACTGTCGTCTACTGTCTACCGTCTACCAACTCTACTACATAATGTAAGTTGACATTGACAACTGGGAATTCATCAAATTTCCACATGTGCATGTACGATACATACATATACATACTGAAATGTTCCCCTTGTTTGTTCATATTCTGCATTCTGTATATTCACATGGAAAATGGAATCAATAAGACACACAAACACACACACACACACACACACACACACACACATACATGCATACATTTATTCACTCTCTCAATTCTTGTAATGGTACAATTGAAGTGAAACATCAAATTCAAATATATCGTATACGAACAGTCCACATGAATATACCAATAACTATAACTATACAGAAAAAAAACTAAACAAATTACAAATTACTGTGAATTCGAGAGAGTGAGAGAGTGAGAAGGAGACTCAATCGCTCGATACAATAGAGAGAACGCGAGAAGAATATGAAATTATGTAGCTCGTCGACAATTTACGATTGCTTAATAGACTGTAATGAAGCTCATTCAAGTTATACACTGACAATGCTACAATGCTTTGTTTTGTTTTGTTTTGTCTTTTCTGATCAAGCCGATGATGTGAGTGAGCAACTCCTCATATAAATTATAAACACACTATACAGTCTAGTAGTCTAGTCTATAGTCTAATATATGAACTCTTATATTTTCTTTAGTGTACATAAGTGTGCAGTTGACCATTTGGGTTGGTTTGGTTGGTTGGTTGGTTGGTGTGCCTGTGCCTGTGCAGATATTCTGCAGTGTATTTACATTGGGTATATGAACATGAACGTGAAGTCTGGACTGGAAGCAAGTATTTTAGTATTTATATCGTAAATGTATTCTCAACGACCAAAGTCAAGACTTTATATACTCTTGTTCTCGTTGTGGTCGTGTCGTAAATCAATATATATATTTTTTTTGTATATTTGTATATTTACATAAACATCCGATCCGTGTTGCTCGTGAAAACTGACTGAGATATGTAGTACTGGAGTATGCACTGGCACTGGCCCTGGCATTGGCATTATGTATGGACTTTTACATCATGTGAGAAGTTACTTACGTGTTAATATTTTGAGCTTTGTATTAAATCCCCAGTGGGATTCAGCATATCTGTAGACTGTAACTGTAGTGTGTAGTCTGTAGTCTGTGTCTGTATGTAGTTTGATATATCTGTACTTATATATATATTTCTTGAGTTTTAGTGTCGTCGAGTAGAGTAGAGAGTGTCGAAAAACAACGAGTGAGAAAATCCTTTTGTTTTTTGGCAAGAGTAAAATAAACAAGAATTTGTGTGAGATGGCTCAAAAGCCGACCTACACATTTGACGCTGTCTCTCCAATACTGACTGTATCGTTTCGACACGATGACAACGACCAACTGAAAATGGAATGGAAACACAAAAGCATTTAGCTATGTAACAAGTTGACTGTATGTTCTGTATGGACTTTTGATGACGACTCACTCACTCTTGTTGTTGTTGTTGCTCTTGGGGTTCGCCTCTCGTTAATGAGACAGATTTGTAGACAGAAGATAGTAGATAGTGTCGAGTCTCAAACTTTTTTATCATTACATCACATTCTCTCTCTCTCTCTCTCCTTTTAACTATACCTTATTCCCTTTTGCCTATTGCCTATTGTCAATTGTCAATTGTCTACATTGAATGGCGTGGTGTACATTTAATTTGAAGAGACTCCTCACAAAACTCGCAAAACTCACAACTCACAACTTGTCACCCCATTACAATAAACAATAAGCCCGCCTGTCTACATATTTATTATACATACAACCATTTCACTTGATTCCAATTCAATTGATGATGATGGACAACAAATCTTTTGTTACGTACACACAGTTTTTTTTTATTATACCTCTATTATAACTTATGTACACGGACAAAACTCACGGAGAGACATTTCACACGAAACCTTTGCATGACCACGAATTATTATTATATGTATCGTATGTCGTACGATATATTTTACGTGCATGAAAAGGTCTGGATCAAGTGGATTTATTTTGCTTTTGCTTTTGCTTTTACTTTCACAGTGAATTTCACATAGATAAGTTTCCTCGTTACGTTCTTCATTATTCCATTAACAATAAATTCACGTTGATCTTTTGCTCGTGGAATTTCCACTCAAAAATATTGACTCCAGCTCAATATTGAATATATATTCTCAAAATTCACAATAGGAAATTAAACTTTTCATGAGGGATTTTTGCGGTTGTGGTTGAGTCCTTTATGGTGGCTTCTCTTTATTCAAAGCAAAGTCATGCGTGAGAATGAATCCGCATTGAATCCGCATTTAATATGAATAAAGTTTTATGACGAGGATGATGATGATGATGATGATGATGATGATGCTGATAGTACTAATAATAATAATAATAATATGCCGTCGTAACGCAAATCTGTGGACGAATATTAATTTAATTAATATTTATTTATACGATCATTCAGGAAAAGTTCCCTCAACTCTGCTTTCAGCAAGTACACACAACAACAAGACAAACAAATCCTCATCATCCTACCAAACCCCATCAATTGTGCCTAATTAAAATTAATTACCAACCAAAATCAAAGCATTTGATTTTGATTTTGATTTTGACTTGTCCCTCTCCATATGCATTGACGTCATATATGTTTTGCGTTTCAAAACTGGCCTCCGGTTGTCAACGTCCAAAGTAGTATGTATTGGAGCATTTGGAAAGGAAATGAAGGTATTGCGACTGTGTGTGTTACATTTACAATGACGAAAAATGTAGAGAAACTAAAAAACGATCGAGACGCTTAAATTTTGTTTTCTACGCATTCATATAACCATATACCTACGATAGGAAATGGGCAAAATATTTGGACTTTCCAAAGAATGATAAAACTTTCACGTTTCCCACATATACGATATTTGAATTTTTGAGGTTTGAGTCAGTTTGAGTCAGTCAGTCAGTTTGAGTCAAGTCGACTATGCGCGTCGTCGTACAAAATTCAAGGTTCACTTCACATTAGTTCACATGGAATGAAAGATTGGAGTGAGTGTCCGTCCGTCAGTCAGTACACAGGAAGTCCCTTCAACTAAATTACATTTGATTTCTTCTATTGGTTATTTTATCATATCATATCTGTAGTTTTAAAATTAGAGAGAGAGAGAGAGAAAGAGAGAAATGTGGACGACGTTTCCCTAATAAAAAAATGCCCATTTCCCTATGTAAAATAGAAAATATATATAGAGAGAGAGATAAAGCATAAAGCAGTCCACGCCTTTTGTATTATAGTCATTGGCAATATTAATGATAGAAGTATATGTGAAATCGTCGTAATCGGTGATATTCCCATCGGTTTTCCCCCTATTCGTTTTGATATTGATATTGAAATGGATATTGACTCGGGAAAAGATGAGAGAGAGAGAGAGAGAGAAGAAAGTAACTGGAGAAACGTCATCGTCGTCGTTTACATACCTATTCCAAGTCCAAGTCCAAGTTGACATTGTCCTTCTTTTCCCAAGAGTTAGTTTTTTTATATGTAGATATGTTGTGTTTTGTGACGGACCATGTGACTATTCTGAGTGAAGGTTCCCTCTCATTCACTCCTCCATCCCCTTACGTTTGTACATCCTCAGCCAATTTTCATTAGGTAAACTCTCTCCTTTAGTCAGTCTACTTACATTTACGGCTACCATTCAGAAGGCCATCATGGTGATTGTCAATGTCAGAGCAGGACATTCGAGCCCGGAATTACATTTTTCTCCCAATACACACAGCATATGTACATATTACATAGGTACATATACATACATACATGCATACATGCATGCATGCATATACATTATACATACTATGAATGAACGTTTACACAAAATCCTCACATGTATAAACGTATCTAGGCCAAAAAAAAAAAGACCTGAAAGTCTTTTCCCTCTTTCCCTTCTGTACGATATTTAAGTTTCCCTTCTGAATGTCTGTCTGTGTATGTGTCTGTGTGTTTGTGTGTACTGAAAAAGTTTTTTGTGGTACGTAAATTGAGCAAACAGTCTCAAGTAGAGGAAAGACACATACGAAACATTATGTGGAATGAAGTTTTCTCCCATCCTCTTTTTTTCGTTCTAAAAAAAGAAGAGGAAAACTCCAAGAAAAAAAAAAGAAATCCACAAAGTTTGTCCGTGGGTATTAACTAACCTTAAAGAAGAAAAAAATGGGAGATAGTCAGCTTGAGCGTCCTCAATACACCCCCCCCCCCCCAAAACAAAATAAAAAAATAGGAAATACCCCACTAAAAAAACTCAAAATGCCACAGTGGAGACGAAGGCCCTGTTGGGATTATTAGATGGGCAGAGAGAGTATGTCATGTACATATGTAGAGACACTATACGGTAAAACGCACGCACTGCTGACTGTCGACTACTGACGCACTTGCCGTCGCTCTCTCTCTCTCTCTGCATGCATGCGTGTGAAAACTTGTGTGTGTGTGTGCGTATGTAAGCTTAGGAAGAGAAAGAGAAAACTACAGGGATAAAGGAAAGAGTGTCTTAACGTCAGAATAGGAATGAAACTGTGAATACAAAGTGGATCGGATTTGCAAATGGGGAAAAAAGAATACGCACACACACACATATACGATATGTGTACATATGTATATATATAGTATGCACACAAATGAATTGCCCAGTTTCCACACTTCTTTCCCCAAAACGCTCTTCATTTACGTCATGTAACCCTTTCAATTTGAGAGAAAAGAGAAGAGAAGAAAAAGGAGAAGAAAAGAAAGAGAAAAAAGAGGAGGAGGAAAATGGTCAATTAGTATGCGTAAATTGTAATTATAATGGAGCTAATGAAACGGCTCGGAGTTACCAGGGAATTCCTTGTTTGAAGAGACGATGCTCTGCATATAAAGATATAAAACAGAAACTAAGAAACACCGTGTTCACACACAATATGGTTGAAACCCCTCATTTCCCACCCTTTTTTTCTCCTCCTTTAGCTTTGATCAATTCCTCCTCCAAAAAAAATCCGTAATCTTCACACTTGCACTTTTCCCATTCCCACTTTCCATCAGTACAATGTCTGTATGTACTGTATATAAAATTCTTCATTTTTTTGGACAGTATATATATATATATATGGATATATATATCGTATATTTAGGAAATCAGAGGAGTTAATCCGAGGAATGTGCTGGATCCGTGTGAAATGAAGAATACATGACAAGACTAATTCAGAATCAAAATGAGAGAGTCAACTCAGATTTTTTTTCTTTCCTCCACAGAGAAAATAAAGGGAGGATAAAGAGAATTTTTTGTGTAAAAAAGAAAGAGCATGCCGGCACTCACGATCAGTCAATCCATATCGATGATGGGGGGAAAACCCGACAAGAAAACGGGGAAAAGCTAAGAAAACGAAATCCATACGGGAGTTGAGAAGGATGAATTACAATGTATCTCTATATATACGTATATATGTAGCTACATAGATGGATTTTTGATTTCGGATGTACCTAAATAAGTAGATAGTTTTTCACATATGTACACATATACATTGTGCATATTTCATGTACATATTTTACTTTGAGCTCCCATAGATTAGGAATTAGGATTTGTACTCAATATTGGATTTAGAATTCGTGCAGGGAAACGAAAGAGAGAAAGAGAAAGCGGCAGAGAAAGGAAAAAAGACCAGATCTTACTTCATATATATCGTGTATGTAGAGATAATGGAAGAAAACATCAAAACTCAGAGAGCCAAAGTCAAAAGTATATCCAGCTAATAGCTATCATGAACACACATGTAAAATACAGTGAAACTTTCTGTCTTTCTTATATATATATAAGATACACTCTGGCGTTAAGTCCACGGCGCAATACGAAACGAGAGATGCTGACTTCGACTCTCAGACTGAAGAGAGAGAAGGAGAAAAGGAAGCCTGACAAAATGGAAAAACAAAATTCTATATCGTATGATTTGCTTGGGAACGGAGAAAAATGCACAAAGTAGAAGAACGAGTGAAACATGAGAAAGCGAGAGCGAGAGAGAGATACAAATGGTTGGATTGTATGAAAAGTGTTCTTGAGAGAGGATGCTAAAGCGATGGATGACAAGTTGTCGTCTACTTCTTTTTACATACATAAAAATACAAATACTGCAGCTGCAAAAAACACAGTCAGAGTTACCGTTCCCTCACGTACAGAATGAATGTAAGTAGATCTGGAAAATGGAAGAGAAAGTAAAGAGAGAGAAAGAGAAAGAGAGAGAGAGAAATGGAACGAGTGAAAGAATTCCTGGCAAACCAATGAAACCAAGCGGTTTAGTTCTTCTTTCTTTTTTTGGGGGGGTAAGAAATGTGGAGCAGTGGTGGAGGATTTGGAAGGGAAAGCCCAAAAACTGTCCTTTTTTTTACAGCTGACTTGAACATGAAATGCATTAAAAAACGACACTTTCAAACCAAATCCTCGCCCACCATTTCACTCCCTCTGTCTTTCTTTCCTTTCTCTCGTACAATCCCATTTTCTATTTTTGCACATCCGCATGCATACACTCCAAATGTCTCTTTCCCCCGCATTTCAACTGGACTATTTATATAAACCCGTCCCTCGAACCTTTCTTTCTCTACCTTTGTAACCTTGTTTTTTTTTCTTTTTTTTGAACTTCAAGAAGATATTTATTCTATTACATATTATGTACTCTCAAGGAGGTTTCCTTGTACTACTTTATCTGACAGATAAAATCATGAACGAGAGTTGAGAATGCTTTTGGAAAAATGGACTCAACGACCTCAACTAATGACTTCTATTCATATCTATTCAGATTGTACTGACAAATTACTAATCTATTTGTAGCAGGGACTAAATGAGTTTCCCTCTTTTCTCGTCCATCCTATATGACGAGCATGGATATATCCGTATATTTAAAATTTTTGAACATAATAGGAAGTTGATTGCGTCCTTTTCTCAGAGGAAATGACGAGTTCCCCACACTGTATCTGTATATAAACAATTAAACTACAATTGAAACTATACAAATAGAATCAGTCATTCATGCAAGATTGACTCTCGGTATTACTCAATTCAATTCCACCGTTTTTTTTCCTGTCTTTAGTGAATTATTGACTGTGAAACTGTAGAACTGTGGACTTTCTCTTTCTCTTATGCATGTGAAAACATGCATAAAATACTTACAGTCTGTCATATTTACTCAAATTACCCAGAGAGATGTGTGGGGTTTGATGGTGAAGACAGAGCTTGGTAGTTTCGGTACTGTTTGAACGTGTGTGTAGATGTAGAGTAAGAACTCGTCAAGTGCAAACATGTGTGTGATGAAAATATCTGTATGTGTGTATTAAAGGAAAGTAAACATACGAACGTAAGGAATGGTAATATAAATTCGTTTGTACAGACAGAGAGAGAGAGAGAGAGAGAGGATCTGCATGTACATATGTGGTATGTATTTATGTACAATGGCATGAATATATTGAGCCATCTTCTACACAACTACACGCATCACTGATTTTTCTATTTGCATTTTAGTGACTGCATGTGTATATGTGTGTTTGTACTATCTGTAGTAGCTCTGTACAGACTACAGAACTTCCACGTGAAACCATCCATCTCGGCCCCAGAGTACATGGAGAGAAGATACGGATCAAATCAGAGAGAAACTTTATTCTATGAGCATTTCAAATCATTTCTGGGTAGAGAGAGAGAAGAGAGAACCAACCACACTGTACTCGTAACCACATTCACATTCACATGATCCAACTGTTTCAAGTCCCAATCTCAAAACGTACTCATGCACTTCTCAATGAATCTCATAGACTCATGCCCATACTCTTTCCACACCATCCTCACAAAATGAGGGAGAAAGAGAGAGAGAGAGAGAGAAAGTATGTTTGCAACAAATTGTAAAGTATACAGAGGAAAATGTACATGGAAGAGACTTGTGAAATTCCTATTAGACTATTACTTCATATCCATTGTTTTTCCCCAATGGATATTCTATACAGAGAAATTCCTTGCATCCTTTTCCCTTTAACATATTTCTCTCTCCATATAAGTATAAGTATTTGTATTTGTGTGTGTGTGTGTGTGGACTCTTTTCGCAATTCTCGATTCCGTCTCATCTCCCTGGTTCTTTTGATGGTCATTAGTACATTATGAGACAAAGTAAGTCCTCGTTTCACGAGTTCACTGGATAATTCGATTACTCCGCACACAAATTTGAATTTGAAATTTCCTAATGCAGCCAGTCATCTGTAGAATTATTGGACGTATCCTATATGTAGAGTATTTATGTGTGTGAAGAAATGCGGGTTACAATTTTCATTGAAGATCATGAGCTCTGTAAATTGCACATACATATTTTGAATTTCTCAAATTCGTCTGACCCAACTTTGATGATGAAATGATGGTGATGGTGATGGTGATGATGATGAATAAAGTTGGTGGATCAATAACGAGATCAAAGAACTCAGGTAAATGTACACACAGGGAGCAGGATGATTCTTATCTTTTAATGTCAGTCACACACATAGACAAGTTTCAATCTCACTACCTACATATGTATCATGGAGATTGTCCGGTTTTTTTTTCACTAGAATATTTCGAGTCTATATGATTTATATTTATTTACAAGTAAGTCAGTTTGTTGATAAAATTGGAATTGGGATGAAGCCAAATCAGACTCAAATTTATTACGTTTCCTACTTTTGGAATCCACACAATTGTACAAAACAAGTACACAATCTCTGATTGTATAAAAAGCTGTACATACATAGTACCTATATAAGCCATGAATTGTCATAATAATATACAAACTAATAAATAAATACCCTTGTAGTTTTCTTCTCTTTTTTTACGACATTTTGAGGCTACTCCCATTCAAATCATTCACTTCACATTCACATTGTTTTTATTGTCTATGTGTGCATTCTTCAAAGTTATATTGCCTTTATTATTATTGTCTATTTAAAACATTTGAAAATGATTTGGAGCTGATTAAAGATTAAAATTGCTCCAAACAAAACACACACATTTTATTTATTTATCTGGTGTCCTCCATAAAAATTAAAGTTGACGATGTTCCCTTTGATTTTTCATGAGTAAAAAAAAAGAAGACAATTCAATTCATGGACCGATTGTATTTTTTTTCATGTATTGTACTGATGTAAAGATAGAATTTAGTGAATTTACATAAAGCTTTGGAGTATAAACTAAAAGGTAAATAAATATCCCTCGTCAGAGAGTAATGAGCGAAGGGATTAGAGAGAGGGGAAGAGAGGGAGAGAGAGAGAGAGAGGGGATGAACTAGGTAAATTAGAGAGGAGAGAGATAAAAATGAGTCAATATATGCATTATGCATTTAATCATTTGTATAGCTAATTGTAAAGTAACGGTACGATGGATTCTCTCCTTCCAATTGTCTACTCCCTATTTTGTAAAATAAATACACAGCACACGTGTAGAAAATCCTCCTTTATCGCACCAAACTACATACGATATATATACGGAGGAAATTTTACGGAAATCCTTGCTGCATTTATGTACGGGATAATTTGTTTTTGTTTTTGTACAACATTTCGAGTTGATAGTACTCAAATTTGAATTTTAAATTCAAATATTTATTACCCATGTCGATATGGAAATGAATACCGATGCCATGATGCCACGATGCCACGATGCCGATGCCGACGAAAGAGAAGAGAAGACAACCGGAGAGTTCGCCCACACTATATACCTACTTACATACATTTTCCTCTGTGACATTTCCATAATTTCATGCGAGTTTTGCGTATAAATTGTGCAAGAATGACGATTGCGACTGGGAGGAGACGGTGATTTCTTGTACGTACGAGAACGAGGAAAATCAGAATCCACTATGGAGTATCAAATAATGAAGTGGAATTTTGTGGAACTTTGTGATTGTTTGTAACTTAAGAGAGAGAGAGAGAGAGAGAGAGAGAGAGAGATTTGCATGATGCTATATCGACATCATGCAATATTCATCAAGTCCCTCTCTCGTCTTTTCATGTACGATGATAAAGTGTGAACGTGTCGTTGTGTGTGAGGATGGATAGAAATTTCAAAAGTTCAACTTGACAAATTGAAATGACTGACAAATGCAAATTTTTTCCTCATCAGAAACGTAATTGATAAACGTATTTATCACTGCAAATATTTTGAGAGATTACAATGCGGAAGATTCCGTTTCGCAGGAAAGTGTAAAAACTTTCAGTGAGCGCACACTATCATGATAAGAAAAAAATAAACAATGGTACCTAACAAGGGAACGAGCGAAAAGGTATAAAAGTTCAACACCAAAATACCACAACATACGATATATTCGTCTAAAACGAATTTTTAGCATAAAATCCCGCTTTGACCTTATCTGACCCCTAACTCCGCCCGCAGTGACCCCAGGGTCATCAAAATCAATGTGTACTGAGCCCAAATGAAGGTAATGGTACTTCAAAAAAAAGTATTGCCAATCCATCAACCCGTTCGGCTGTAAACGTGAAAATGACAGACAGAGTGATGAGATAACAGAGGAGCTCGCTTCGCTCGCTCCCTAAAAAGACAATCACGTAGATATATGTCGCTGCTTTGTCAATGTACTAATTGGTAATTAACAACGTATATTATCAAGAAGGAGAGAGAGAGAGAGGGAGAAAAACAGGTCATCCAGTGTGAATTTATCAAACTTGAAACTTGAACTACCAACACATGTTCATGGAAATCGTCATACAATTTTGTATAACTTATCGTACAAGTACAAGTAATGAATTCTTAACTAATGTATACCATGATTAATAATTGAAATTCGTACATTGAAGGTTCTGCCAACTGTCAACTTCCAACAAAAACATGAGGGAATTTTCATATACATATGTACATGCAGGCATACAAAATTAGCTAAACAATTTCATTCCAGTTTGATCAGTCTCATTCCAGTTAAAAATATATAGTCGTACAGAGGGAATTGCAAATGAATTAAATTTTGCTTTGTCCTCAAGTCAGTTCAAACATTTATGAAATTCCATGCGTCTATTTTTGGATTTTTTGTATGGTATTTGTACTTGTAGGTACTAGGTACTTATCCATGATGAAAACACAGATCTCCCCATTCCTGTTTACAAATATTAAATTAATATCTATGATGAATGTGATATTGACTCGTAGATCGTATCTGTACTATATCTATGAAAAAAATTTCATTTGTGTTTAGAGATGACAGCTGACAGCCGACACGACTTGTAACAAGGAAATTCTCTGTTTCCCTCAGTGTCCCTGTGTGTACATGAGTAAAATGTCTGTGTGTCGGTGTACTTGTACAATGTACAAATGTACATACAAGTGTAGAGTATGGATAAAGTAAGGTGAGTACTAAAAATTTTCTCTCTCTCTCTCTCTGTGTGTGTTCTGTTCTGTTCTGTTGTAATGTAGAAACCGTGTTTTCAAATAACAAGAGTATATGTCGAGTGTGGAATGACAGCGATTTGAGCATTCAATACATTTTCTAGGCTAACCGCAAGAGTCAGGAGCGAACTTGTGATAAATCCTCAAAGTGAATGTTGATAAGAATTGTAGCGATGGAGCGAACGACAGAGAGAATAGACCACAGTGTGTGTTTGCAGGCAGAATCACTCCGAGTGTATCTGATCCTGATCGTCAGTGTACCTACAGTCTACACTATACATAGGATATAATAATAACGTCTGTCTGTAGTCTGTTCTGTACACATCTGTGTGTAAATTGAACTAGGGACTACATATATTACGTACGAATACATATAGGATTGAGAGAACTATCTGTATGTGTATGACATGAACCACACACCTTCTCTCTCTCTCTCTCCCTCTCTATCTCCCTTTCTCTCTCCAATGTATCTTCATCTTCCCATATAGATGTGGATTTTTTGGACAAGGACGATAAAAGTAGTTGACGCTGACGCATGAAAATGTGATAAGAAAGTAGGGAATGAAATGAAAGTTTATTCTTGTTAGAATCTCTCTCTCTCTCTCTCTCTCTCTCTCTCCGTTTGGTAAACTTTGCAAAACTGTTTCTCTCTCTCTCTGTCTGATTCATACATTTTGTGTGCATTTGTGTACACGATGAATTTAGCCCTCCTCGCTATAGTCCAAATTACATACACAGTAATACACACACACACACACAAACTAACGCAAATAACCCGGCTAGGTGCTCATGTGTTATTGCTTTGTATTGTATTGCGTTCTGTCTCTGTCCTCTGTAAAGATATACATACAATATACATACTCTGTAATATTCTTGAGGGAATAAAGTTTGAACGTATATAGATTGTTACATGGAAGATGGGAGATTGTGAATCTCTGCTCTATAAATCTACTCCTGTTTCTCTCCTCTCATTTGTTCACACGTAAAAAAACAATATCCCCACCACAAGAGCAATGCACATTAAATATCCCAAACAATAACAACACTAGAAATTTTTTTTTTTTTTTTAGAATCCGAATCAAAATCCCAAATTCAGTGCTAAAAAAGACAAAACAAAAAAGTGAGCAAGCTGTGACAGATTGTGTGTGATTATGATTGTGATTCTACCATCACATTCTTCGTATCCCTTTTCCCTTCCTTAAGAACCATGAGATGAGACATATCGCATAACTCTATGAATAAAACATGGCTATCTATAAATATACTTATATATATAAAAAAAACAGTGTTCTATTTTTTTTTCTCTTTTTTTTTTTGGTGTGCAAATCTCTCTCGGATCGTTCAACTTGCATGCCGATCTGTACATATATGAACGGATAAACGTTTAGGAAATTCGTAATGTTTATTTTTTATCTGTATATGCATACAAATGAGTTGGAAAACAACAAGGGAAAGAACAAAACCAGTCCGTAAATATAGGAAATTCAATCCGTGAGCCCATTTACCATTTTCATTTTGTAAAAATGAATAGTGTCGGTTTTTTTTGTATATTGTATATATTTGTATTTGTATTTGTATTGAAAACCGAGGAACAAAGAACAAAGAACGGATGAAGCTTAAAGCTGTAGAAAGTAGAATCTGCATATAGGCGCAAGAAAAGCGGTAGACGAAATATATATAGAGAAAAAAAAGAGAACAATTTAAGAATATGAATAAATAAAAAATATAGGACCGTACATGTTGAATTTGAATTTGTTTTTGGGCTGGGATCGCTGGGAGGGATGTCCGCCGCATCTTTTCAATTTCACTGCTGCAACAACTTCTGGACGATGACACAATGTGAAGAGCACTGTGACAAGGATTTAGACTACCAAAGGTGTGGAAAGAGGCTCGTCGTCTCTCTGGATCATCCGGGTCTACTCGCCTTCGTCTTGTCCTCCTCCCACTTTCTTCCCTTTCTCTTTCCCTTTCCCCGTCGTCCCCGTCGTCGTCGTCGTTGACCTCAACTTGAACTCCGTCAACTTGATCACCCAAACTCACACCAAGTCTCTCCGTGACTGATAAATTGGATAAACGACGACTACTATTACTATTACTATTACTATGCTGTGGATGATGTGGATGTTGAGAGATCTCTTCTCTCTTCTCTGATGAGGATAGATTATTTATGGAATTTATCGATCCGGTGGATGGTGGTGTTTGTGGTGGTGGTGGTGATGAGGAGATGACGAGAGTTTGGATTCGTATCGGAGTGGAGTCGTCGTCACTCTCACTTATTTTTTCACTACAACTAACACTTGACTGAAGGATCCCGAGGAGTCCACTGTCTTGAGGTAAACTAATTGCGGGGATTACTGGAGTATAATTTGATTTAATAGCTAAATGACTCGAACTACTCACACCATGGACATGGACATTGACACTACTCACAGTCGTGGATGTGGACGTCGTTGTGGTTGTTGTCCCAAGTCCACTCAAAGCGATCCCATTCCCGTTTTCACTAGAACGTCGACGAAGATTTGCTGGATTTTCACTATAGTCCGTATGAATACTCTCCGTGTTGTTCGTCGTCGTCGTCGCCGTCGTTCCTTGATTCACTGGAGGAATTTTTAAACACTCGTCGTCACTCACAGTCGTCGTCGTGGTCGTGGTCGGCGTCGGGTTCCAATTGACATTGTAATTGACTGATGGACAATTTGTCTCTTTATTGATGAGATGGAGGAGGAGTGGATTTTTCCAAAGGATATTGAAAATGAAATTGGTAAGGGATTTCCCGAGAATTAAACCGATCACACTGCTCAATTGAATTAAAAGAGAGCCGGGGAAATGATGAGGGAGGAATTGACATCCCAATTTCCGGATCCATAGAACATGGAGAGACACGAGCAAATTGGGCGGGAGACGAAGAGAAGACTTATTAGTAGGAGTAGTTGGATTTGGATTTGGATTTGATGTGAGTGAAGCCCATTTGGAGAATGCCGTGGAAATAATAATGGGAGCACAATACGCTGTCAACACTTGTGAGCACCAAATGAAAATACAGTTGAATGATAAGGCGAGATTGGAGGGGGGATATTGACACGTCAACCACCACGAGGAGACACAAATGTCACAAAACCACTCACTCACCGACACAATCCAGAAAAGTGTGAATAGATAATTCTCCACGAGATTCTCCGCTTGGATTTTAATCTGTTGGAAATGAGGGGAAATCAATTGAAATTGCGGATCCTTCTCTACTCCGGCTGCTGCTGCTGCTGTTGCTGCTTCTGATTTTATTACTATTGGCTGAGTTGGATTTGATTTGGATTTGGATTTCTTCGTATTTGCACTGTGTTGCTGCTGTTGCTGTTGCTGTTGCGGTTGTTGTTTCTGTTTCTGTTTCTGTTCCTGCTCCTGCTGTAGTAATTGATGATTGTAGTAATGTTGAATGAGAAGGAAATTCCATACTATTGTGATGAGTATGAAGGATGAAATGATGGTGAAGAGTAGGGCGATTGTGAGTGGGACCGCAACCGTCCCGATCAACCCTAAAACTAGAACTGAGAGGGAAATGAGTTGAGCACACACACCAACTCCAACTCCAACTCTTGTTGGTGCTCTTTCGCCTGCTGCTGCTGCTGATGCTACTTTTGCCTCGGCTTGTGCTTCTGCCGAGGGAAATTCTACTTTGATAGCTGCTGGAAGAGTCGTACTCGAATTCGAATTCGAATTCGTATTCGACGCACTCACTCTCGCGTTCCTCTCACTTTGAAATACTCTCCTCATATCTGCCGTCCTTGTTGTCCCAATAGTCATCGTCGTATCTTCGAGTTGGAGTCGTCGTTGAGTACAAGAAGCTGATGTGAGGAGCGGAGTTTGTATTATTATTTCTATTCTTCCTTCAGCGTCTCTTGTTTGTGGCATTTCTCTAGTTTTCCCCGTTGTCAGTGTCATTGGACTATTGTACTCAAAATTTGTCACTTGATCCACTGTTTTTCTTGTTGTTCCACCGGCTACTTCTGCTGCTGCTACTGTTCTTATTACTGCTTCTTCTTCTTCTTTTTCTGGTTGCTCTACTGCACAACAGTCGATGGATTTACTCGGAGGAGATGAAACATGGAAAATTGTTGGATGGACTTGAACTTTTCGTACATGGACTGGTGGGGGAACCTCAATGTCGAGTAGTAGTGAACCAAGTGAAATGATCCATCGAAAAAACCATTCACACCAACTCTCCAGCCAAAACCATGTTCCGCTAGCCAAGCTACACACATGTAATAATGACCAACCACCTTCCTCTTTTCCTTCTTCCTTTTCTTTTCCCAAATGAAATCCACTCCTCCTCAAACTTGACTCACTGTCCAACTTTTCCATAATGTCAACTCATGGACCTTTTTTTTTACGTTGTTTCCCCGAATTAAGATTAAGGAATTCCTTTAAAAGAAGTCACACTGTGAAAGGATAAGAAAAAATACAGACAAACACAATCAATAATTAAAGTATATAGGCAACGCTTTTTTAGTTGTGTATATTTTTAAAACAATTCTTATATACAGATAGTAATATGTGCGCTTTCATTATATGCTGATTAAATAGTACTATGACTAGTTATGTTATGTAAATATGTATTGAAATTAGGCATTGACTGAAGAGCGAATAGAAAATTACATGGGGAAAATATTGGGATGAAATGGGTTGTAAGTTGGAACATCATATTTTATTAGAAAATAATAATGGATCGGATATCCACATGATGATCCATCTGCCTACAACTCTCCAACGTACACACTTTTTTTTTTCTTTTTTCTTTTTTGAAGGAGATGATGGTTGATGGTGTGTTCTTTGTGAGTGAATACAGATATTCTGCACGTAATATTATATTATACAGTTTTCACACATACACACAAGCACAAGCACATGATTCGCGTCACATATTTATCAGGGGTGACAAGTTTTCTCTTATCTCTCTTCTCATTGCAAACTTGTCAAAATATTGGCATCATGGCATGGTTTGTTATTATTATTATTATTATCATTATCATCATTATATGGGCACATTTATATGTAAATTCTTGGTATAACTAGTGGATCGTGTTGACTTTCATCATGTGAGAGTAGGTTAGTGTTCGTATATTTCGTGTTTATGTATATATATAAGAGAGTATCTTTGGACCTTGGAATCAAAAAGTGTGAGCTGAGATGAGCTTGATGATGGAGAAGGCAAATGGCGATGATAACGATGAGACGAGAAAACTATTGAGTTTTTTTTTTTGAGATGCTCCTCTCTCTCTCTCTGTGCTATATACAGCGTGTGGATCAATTTGTCATAGCCAGGAGTCCTGAATGCTCATTCTCATAAAATTGACGTTTAAACAGCTCCGACGTCAACCATTCACAGACGACACACACACACACACACACACACTCCTCATTTTCATAATAATAATAATATTTCCAACCTCCAGATCGAGAGTGTCGAGTATCTTTTTTGATCCACTAAACTCTAAACACTAAAAACTATAGACACAACACGACGATGACGACGACGACCGACAGTACACACAATTTCGTAGGAGAATAACAAAACATTGTTGAATGACATAATGTGGTCCCGGACGACACACGATTGACGATACACTCACGTTGTTTATTTTTTATTTCTATATAATATAAAGAAAACTCTCATGTGTTTACGTACATCTCGGACCCATCACCATTTACAATGTTTAGATATCGTTGAAAAATGGTAAAATATAGAAATGCAAGACACCGCATTCATGTATATAAGTATGTACATGATTTTTAAAAACAGGTTAGGATATACGACGAGGAAAAACAGATGAGATCTCCCAAACGTAATATATACTTAGTTAAGTAGGATTTTTTTCAGTGCTAAATAATAGCACATGGTAAAAGAAAAAAAAATTGTGGCACAGGATAAAAAATCCTTTAGGCGATTATTTCTTTACAATATTATTATTATTTAAGGTTTGGCCTATTATTCAAATGACGTCTGTGCACTTTGTATACTTTACTCACAGGTATTACAAATTACAATTACAATTACAATTACAACCCACATGGCATTATCTACACTTTTTTGTGTGCGCTTTTACAATGGGATGTGATGTGATTTACGCTATATATGCATATTACTACTTGTTTTCATTAGTTGTGCGTTCTGCATGGGATTGTGTGCACATTTTTTTTGTAATGAAAACTCTATTGTGTACATACGCAGTGTGTAGAGAAGAAAAAACATTTGATAAAGTGTTTTCTTGGAACTTTCCACATTTAAAATTACACACACAAATTAATTATTATTATTAATTCACACTTGAATTTCACTGTCACTTAATTAATTGTGGATTATAGATACTGATTTCTCTCTCGCTTCATCATAGTCATCTTCATGTTCATATATGTACCAAATGAAATATGTAGCACAGTTAAATATATTTAATTAGACGTTTCCAGCTTCGTCACTAATTCTATCTTACACACGATGAATTCAATTCCAATAGCTTCTCATCACATATTATTGTTTTTCAGATTTCTCAATTCCCTCAACTATTCGAGCTCAATCAAAAAACAAATACACAGCGTTCAAAACTCATTTTGACAGCACGTTAAAGTTAAATGTCAACGAACCAATGGAAATTCTGGTTAAATAGTAAATACACACTTTAAGTTAAAGATAAATGCGAGCAGTTCACAAAAGTAATAGTAATAATAATTATTATTATTGAAATTTACGGAGTGCCTCTTTGGCGTTTTTTTTTTGTGTTTTACTGGACAAAATGTTCCTCTCTTTCAATGTTTTCACATATAGGGAATAAAATGAATAAATGTATAGGGAGAACGTGCGAAGAACAATAACAATCAGGTATCACAGTATTTTAATAGAGCCATGTCACTAACACACACACACACAAAGACACACAACGTTTACTCTCAACAGCTTCACCTTTACACAGACCGCTTATATTATCATAATATTTGTATACTTTGCCATGTGAATGTATGAAAACAATGTACCTATTATTATATTATGCACTAACATAGACACACACACACAAACACAAACACACATGGATTGCACTCCCAAAAGTCCAGATACAGAGAGACAGAGAGATGGGAATAGATAGATGAGGAGGAGTAGTACACTATATCTGTATGGAGAACAAAATTATGTTATTATTATTATTATTGTCTTTAGGCTTGAAGTGCACCACACATATCTGTTCATGTGTATCTGTATATGTATGTGTTTCTAGTTATTGTAATAATAGTAGTAGTTGCACTTATTGTTATTATTATTATTATAAGAATTATATTATATTTTCTTACTTCATCACTTGACTTTTTTTTGCAGAGGGGTTACTTTTCTCTATCATCTCTCAAGGCTGACTAGTTTAAAGAATTGGAATTCAATGTGCCTTTTGCTCTCCTAAAACGTCTCTTGTACATGTCAGAGCATTGTGTGTCTATTTGTCTGTATGTAATATGTACAATGTACAATGTTCAAGCTCCCCTTATTATAAATCCACAATCCACACACCAACAACAACACTCAACTTCTTATAACTCTCTGACACTTCACATTTCATGGCACAGATTCGTACACATTTTTACTTTTCTACACATATTATGATTATGAATGGGGTGGTTGTGTATATATTTGTGTCTGTGTACACACATACATAATTCTCTTGTATATCAAATGAATGGGAGTGCAATATTATATTTATATTTCAAGTCTTCTTTTTGGATTCCTATACAACTTCTTCTTTTTAACTTGGACTTGGTCGTTTTAAACAACAGTAGCAGTGGCACAAATGAATGACGATGAACTCACTTTAATATTTATAATATAATATCAGTATCAGTACAGAATATGTACATACTACGTATACGATACGTAAAACATATAAGATGGATATGGATTGGATATAGTCTTTGTGGTTCTTGTAAATTATCAAAATGTTTCCTTTACGATATTATTTACTTACAATTAGAGTACCATGAAATAACTCGAGGGAAAATATGGGACATTCCATATGTATGATCATAATTTATGATTATATGCACTTGAGTTGATATTGGATACACGAAATGTTGAAATTCCATGGAGTTCAACTCCAAAAAGGCATTTAGTATATAGATACTAGATGAACTACGAGAATATCTGTATGTACGATATATCCTTCATTACCAAATATAAATACAATTAAATGTTAAACCTATACAAACTAGATATTTTTCGTGTGTTTCTGTTTAGTTTAGTTTAGTTTTTGCACTTTACCCACAAAAAAGAATGGTTTTTTCTTGCTCTCCTGCACACAGACAACTTTTGGAACTATAACAATTATACTTTATTATACGTATAGTTTTCTCAAACTGAAAAAAGAACTTGTGTATTATGCAAATCACTTGCTCACTTTCATAAATATAATAAAATTATATTTCTGAGTTACGTCTTGTACAAGTTGCAAGTTCCTTTGTTATCACTAGAATAATACTATATGATTCTATATGACGAAAAAATACCGAATTGTCTTTGTTTCTTCTTTTTTTTTTTTTTGATACCAAGTATCAAACTCAGAATACAGATTGAGATAATGCGGAGCACGATTAAATTTTACTACTTGGAATATATGCAATGTAATAAGTAATAATATCATTGGCTTTGTGGTTTGGTTATTTTGACTTGTGTGAACTAAAATTACACGTACACTAAAAATAGGTAGCAAAAATATTTATGCCCAGCAACTCAAGTTGGTATACATAATATAATACTACCAACCACAGCTTGAGCCACGAGCTCATAAACCATAAGACTATTGATATAAGTAGTAGGTGATTCTATTAATATAAATTTTACATTGTGCAGTTTGCACATGGTATACGATTTTTACTGCAAATCTTATTCCACTCTCTCCAATTGAAATACCATTTTTTGCAAATCTCTCAGCTGAGAAGATTTGAAGGAGCTTGATGAATGGAATGATCCCACTGTTTTTTTTCCTTCAATAAAATTGTATTATTGCTCTTCATTGACATGTTTTTGAGTCTTTTTACTTTTGCTACAATTGTTTTTTTGCTTGTTTAAAAAACGTTTCCCTTATGGCTGTACAATTGTGACGTTGTAGTTAACCTTGGACAAAGGCGCGTGAGGATAATTCAAATTTCGAATAAAGGACATCGCACGCTTTATATGGGAAATTGGCTTTCTATGGGATTTGGCTCAAAATTGGTAGGGAGGTAGTCTAG